>WNWK01013526.1:0-54981 GCA_009830355.1 Cherax destructor
ACATGGAAGGATTGCGGAGGTCATGAGAGCGAACATAATAGCGAATGCAATGTGCATCGCGGCGATCAGACAAGGATGGAATGTTCGCTTCTACATAGAGGCTCTCAACCGGGAAGAACGAAAAGCACCAAGGCATAAGCGTAATCCCTGGTGATGGATGGGATTAAGGCTGGAAAGAGTGGCAGGAGAGGCTGCCGAATATATCTGGTCACCATAATCGAGTTTCGATAGAATTAGGGCCGAATGTAGACGAAGGAGGGTTCTACGATCAGCCCCCATGAAAGATGTGGAGGGTTTTAAGGAGGTTCAGCCGGCTATGACAAGTCGCCTTCAGAGAGGTAATGTGAGGTTTCCAGGACAATCTGCGGTCAAACAGGATGCCGAGAAACCTGACTGTATCACGTTCTGGGATACGTAAGCCGTATAGGTACAATGGATGATCAGAGACCACTGAACGTCTAGTGAACGTAATTTGATGAGTTTTGCCACTAGAAAATTTAAACCCGTGAGTGGTGGCCCAATCAGAAACCCGGTTGATGGCATGCTGGAGGGAAACTGCAATGAGGTGACAGTCAGCACCTGCACAAGCTATAGCAAAGTCATCCACATAGAGCGACGACCAAATATTGGATGGGAGAACAGATGCCAGATTATTTATAGCAAGCAGAAAAAGAGTTGTGCTCAGAACACATCCTGGGGGACACCTTCAGCTTGGACTAATTCCGGGAGAGTTCATTACTAACCCGGACCCGAAATGTCTGTCAGTTAAGAAAGCCTTAAGAAAGAATGGTAGGTTGCCTCGGAGGCCTAAGGAGTGGGCCTGGGCCAAGATATTATATCTCCAAGTTGTATCATAAGCCTTCTCAAGGTCGAAAAAGATAGCGATAACCGAATGGTTATTCGCAAAGGCATTACGAATATATGTATCCAAGCGCAGCAAGGGGTCAATGGCAGAACGGCCCTTACGGAAGCCATACTGACTAGGGGAGAGACTACTGTGAGTCTCTAAATACCACATCAAACGTATATTAACTAGACGTTCCATCACCTTGCAAACTGCACTGGTAAGAGCGATGGGACGGTAGTGAGAGGGATCACGTCCCGTAGCACCTGGTTTTCGAAAAGGGAGAACAATAGCAGACTTCCACAGCTGGGGAATAACTCCTTGCGACCATATAAGATTAAAGAGTTGTAAGAGGACAGTAAGAGCAGACTGATGTAAATGCTGTAGCATACGAATATGTATGCCTTCTGGCCCAGCTGCCGATGATCGACAAGCAGAGAGTGTTGCCTCCAGTTCTTGAAGGGTAAAAGGCACATTATAGGATTCTTCTCTAAGAGAAGAAAAATCTAAGGGCTTTAACTCGCTGGCAGACTTAGAAGAAAGGAACGAGGGGCATAGATGGAGCCCCTGAGAGATGCGGACGAGATGATTACCAATTTCAGTGGCAACAGCAAGAGGGTGTGCTATATCGACACCAGCAACCTGAAGAACAGGAGCCGGGTCGGGGGAGAATTTACCACTCAATTTCCGCACTTTCTTCCAGACTGCACTCATCGAGGAAGCCGAAGTGACAGTAGAAACGTACTCGCCAGCAAGTGCGTTTAGCATCACGTATGACACGGCGAGCAATAGCTCTCTTCTGCTTGAAATCAAGGAGTCTCTCTGTGGTTCTGTTATACTGATACCTGCCCCATGCAGCGCGTTTTAAACGCACTGCCCGAGCACAAGTAGGAGACCACCAAGGCACGCACTTCTGAGGATGCTTGCCCGAGGTTTGGGGAATAGAATGCGAAGCCGCTGTGAAGATGGAGGACGAAAAGAGATGTAAAACCTCATCAATGGAGGACGAGGTAGGAACCTCATGAAAGGCAGTAAGATGTGCGTAAAGGTCCCATTTCGCCCGGTCAAATTGCCAGCGTGGGCAATGAGGAGGTGGAGAAAACAGAGGGGACTGTAGGATGATTGGGAAATGATCGCTGTCATGTAAGTCCGGGAGGACAGACCAGGTGAAGTCAAGGACAGTTGATGAAGAGCAGATGGAAAGATCGATGCAGGAGAAAGAATGAGTTCGGGGATCAAAATGGGTAGGAGAACCCGTATTTAAAACATGGAGGGGAAGAGAAGCAAGAAATGCCTCCAACTGAATGCCACGGGAGTCACAGTGCGACCCTCCCCAGAGAAAGTGGTGCGGGTTAAAATCGCCAAGTAATAGAAGGGGTGGCGGTAAGGAAGAAACCAGAAAATCAATATCTGGGATAGACAATGCCCGCGAAGGGGAGAGATATAAAGAACAGAGTGTATACCACTTATTCAAGTGGATACGGGCTGCGGTGTAATGTAAGGAAGAAGGGACATAGAGCTGACGGTATGGAACACCAGTGCGTATAAGAAGAGCACTTTCGTTAAAGGTTCCATCGGAAAAAGGATCCGATGAATATAACAAATTATATATAGCCTGAAAAGGGCCTGATAACAGTGGATTGTAGTTTGGGTTCTTGCAAACAGACCCCAATAGGGGAAAACTGGGAGAGCAGCACCTGAAGCTCACCCCTGTTACCCCTGAGGCCTCGGATATTCCACTGCAAATAAGCCATGATTTATGGAGAAAAAGATAGAAGTGGTAGTGAGAGGAAGCTATGGACTAGGGTTAGAAAAGTCCACGTGTGGAGGCAGCGGAAGACCTGTAATCAGAGAGGGAGGAGGACGTTGTGAAGGAAGAGGGGGTTGAGACGAAGAAGAGAGATTAGGAACCTCAGACGGAGTAGTCTCCATCATCGGCCCAGTCTCTGAAATATATTCTGCAATAGCTTCCAGTGTTTCGGAAGTCAAAGATGCAGAATGGGAGACTACATTAGAAATGGAAGAAACTATCGGGGAGTCTATAGACTGTACTAAAGTAGAGGACGAGGAGGTAGAAGAGGGAACTGTCGTAGGGACTTGGGAGGGGACAGGGGATGAAGGTAGTGTATGAGGAGGAGGATGAACCTCCACACACGTTACAGAACTAGTCGGAGGCGAAGAACCTGGCAATAGGGATTTTTTGCCGGGCTTATAAGAGGGGGGGCGCTGAGGTTTAGGTGTAGGACGAGGACGTGTAGACTCAGAACTGTGCGAGTGAATAGAGGAAGGAGTGTGGATAGTATGGGAAGCCGAGGTAGGGACCTCGGAGCCAAGAACTTCAAAAGGATTCGAGACAGGGGTGACGGAGGATGAGGCGACCACAGAGGAAGCCGTGGAAGTTGGGACCCCAGAAGCGGGGCGACGTTTAGCAATGCGAGAATAAGAAATACGGGGAAGTTTCCCTTGAAGGCGAAGATGAGAGACAGCCATAGCATAGGAGAAGCCTTCTGCCTCTTTGAGACAACGGATTTCCCGCTCATTCAGGTAAACCTGACAACGGCGAGAATATGAAGGATGTGCCTCATGACAGTTAAGGCAAGAGGGAGGTAGAGTACAAGAAGAACTGGCATGGTCGTCAGCACCACAGACTGGGCATTCGGCCATGGACCTGCAATATTTTGCTGGATGACCAAAACGCCAGCAGTTTCTACACTGCTGCGGTGTAGAGGTCACCTTTCGAACTTGTAAACGTTGACCTGCAATGTAGACCGAAGGTGGCAGTTCTCGGCAGTCAAACGTTAAACGAGCTATATTGCAAGGATAACGTCTTCGCTTATTGGCTGGGAGGACAAAAGTGTCAACTTTAAGGATAGGGAGTTCTTGGAGCTCAAGCTGCTCGAATTATTATAATCAAATAGAAGCGCTAAACCACAGGGGTTATACAGCGCTGCAGGTTATTGTAGGATGCAGGGAGAGTGAGTTGTAAGAGGGAGATGGACGATTAGTAGGGTATGGAGTGCTAGATGACGGCGGGTAGTGCAGGGGAGGAGGGTAGCAAGAGATCGAGGTAGAAGGGACTGAGGGAGGTGCTAGAGGTATAATCTTCAGAGTTTGTGTAGTAAGTCAGTTTCTGTCAAAAAGACAACAAGAGAGTCAGGATTAAAGGAGGGTCCATCTGCAAGAAGGGAAGGTAAAGAAAGGGCCGCAGAGCGAAGACGTCTTTGAAGGTAAATTCTGCGTGCTCGTTGATAGAGTGGGCAGTCCAACAGGATATGTCGAACAGACACTGGAACCTGACAATGCTCACAGAGAGGGGCAGGGAGCCTCTCCATGAGATACCCGTGAGTAAGACGAGTGTGGCCAATGCGAAGATGGGAGAGAGTAGTCTCCCAACCTCGACATTGGTGACAAGAAGAAGGCCAGAAACCTATAACCAGTTTAATAGAATGAAGTTTGTTATTCAGCAGGTCAGACCAGCGTTGTTGCCAACGGGTGCGAAGGTGGGTAGCAATGACCGCAAAATAGTCCGTGAAAGGAACACCTCTATATGAAACTGGAAGGTCATGTACTGCTGACCGCGCAGCAGTGTCTGCCTGTTCATTGCCCTGTACGTCAACATGACCAGGGACCCAACAAAAAACAATATCTTTATGCTTGCTAAAGATACGGCGTAACCAAAGGTGGATACGAAGAACTAGGGGGTGAGGTGTATCAATTTTACGGATAGCCTGTAAAGCACTAAGGGAGTCTGAAACGACCACAAATGGTGACTCAGGCATAGATGCAATACGGATAAGTGCCACAAGAATGGCATACAATTCAGCCGTAAATATGCTAGCCGAGGGTAATAGATGCCCTCGTACAACGCTGTCCGGAAACACTGCTGCGAATCCGACGCCGTCAGATGACTTTGAACCATCGGTGTATACTGCGATGGCATGGGAATGAGAACGGAAGTGGTCTAGAAAGAAAGAGCGAGAAGCCGCCGTAGGTAGTTGGGCTTTCGCGCAAGGTAGAGGAATAGAACAGACACGGACAGCAGGAACTTCCCAAGGGGGTAGGGGAAAGGGAGATGTCACATGAACATATAGAGGTGGAGCTGAAGGGAAGACACGAGTGAATGTAGACGAAGAGAAAAGGGATGAAGTAAGCAGGGGCGACGAACAAATAAAGAGCGCCTACTAACATCTGTAACAATCCTATACATGGAAGGATTGCGGAGGTCATGAGAGCGAACATAATAGCGAATGCAATGTGCATCTCGACGATCGGACAAGGATGGAATGTTCGCTTCTACATAGAGGCTCTCAACCAGGGAAGAACGAAAAGCACCAAGGCATAAGCGTAATCCCTGGTGATGGATGGGATTAAGGCTGGAAAGAGTGGCAGGAGAAGCTGCCGAATATATCTGGTCACCATAATCGAGTTTCGATAAAATTAGGGCCGAATGTAGGCGAAGGAGAGTTCTACGATCAGCCCCCCATGAAAGATGTGAGAGGGTTTTAAGGAGGTTCAGCCGGCTATGACAAGTCGCCTTCAGAGAGGTAATGTGAGGTTTCCAGGACAATCTGCGGTCAAACAGGAGGCCGAGAAACCTGACTGTATCACGTTCTGGGATACGTGAGCCGTATAGGTACAATGGATGATCAGAGACCACTGAACGTCTAGTGAACGTAATTTGATGAGTTTTGCCACTAGCAAGCTGCTCGAAAATGTCATCACCACATGTCTGGAAATTCCGTTGGACAATGGTGTGGGGCAAAATGACAGAACCACAACAAGAATTGAGGGAATGGTGCTTGTCAATAGTAACAGGTGTAGTGTCAATGGTCGTAAGAAGAGAAAGATCGCGAGCTTGGCCAGCATTCTGGACCGTGATGATGCGAGTGCCGCTCTTGAGAGCGTGAAATGAGATGTTTTGACCAACGTGGCGTAGCAGAGCCTTACCAATACTATGGTCTGAAAGATAGGTATTAGGAGAGGTTGGACGAAGAGTAAAAAACTTTGTCCATTGAGTGGTTTGAAACAGAGTTTAAGGGGAGTGCGTGACGAGCTTGTCGTTTCTGAGATGAACGAGAAGAAAGTGTTGAATCGTCATGTGTGGGTCTTGGTCGTTTGGGTGTGGGACCAGGGGTGGTCCAATGTGAGACGGGCGAGCGATTCGAAAATTGCCGCACCGTCGAGGGAGAAGCCGGAATCAAGGTCAGAGAAGAGCGAAGGTCAGACGTATCGAAAGAGCCAGTCGGGTCCCTGGTACCTGAAGCAGGTGACGAACCGGCACCAGCAAGAGGTACAGGGGCATGAGAGGTGTCCAAAGAGTTGTCCGTTAACGAGGCAGGGTCAGTACTGGGTGCGGTATCAGGAAGGGGCCCGGGGGTAGTGGGTTCATGGATTGGGTCAGCCATGGTTAGGTTACTTCTTTCTTTTTTTCTTAAAAATAAAAAGAAAGAAAAGAAAATAAAAATAAAAAAAAGAAAAAAAAGGGGGGAACGTGGAGGAATAGGTCCTAGGAGGAATGAAAGGGAGCGCAAATCCCCCTCCGTGCCCAAGAGGTCCTCAACACCGCAAGTAGTGCAGATGCTGCATGGATCCCATGCCATACCATACCCTTCATGCCAGTAAACCAGCAATCCGGGATAGCAACCTCACATCCACCGAGCCATCTCGGCGGACAAAAGAGAGGGCGGCCGGATATCCGCCACAAAGCATACCGCCTTCGGCCACCACCCCCGGAATCCGAAAGGTGGCCTCCAGAGATACACCCGTCGCCCGAAAGATACCCAAAGCCACCCCCCGGGTGACCGGAGAGGGATCGGGACATCCCCAGGCGATCCAAATTCCACGGCAAACTACACCACCGCCAAGGACCTCAACGGAATGGGATGGACTAAGATACCCTTCCCCCTACCTAGGAACTAGAATGCCTGAGGAGAGAAGCTACCAGGGTAAAACTGGGAAGGAAATAAGGGAGGGAGGAGGAGGAAAGGGAAAAGGGAGGATGGGGAAGATGGGAAAAGGGAGGGGGGATTGGGGGTAATTAGGTTCGGTCTGAGGAAGAAGACCAAGAGGTCCAATTCCTCAGACCGATAGCCTCTTTACCACGACAAGGAGCCCCCCTTAAAGAGGACCCCCTGAGATGACTGGCCCATGTAGACTTCTAAGTGCTCTGATGTCTATCAGAGCAAGGGCTTTTTCAATTAAGAGTAAGACCTCTGGTGAGGTTTGTATTTGGTGGAAAAGTAAGCCACAGGCTGCAAACCCATTGTCCCCAGATTGCAAAGTACTGCCCCCATCCCAGACTGACATGTGTCAACCTGTAATGTAAAAGGTTTTGAAAAATCAGGAGATAGAAGAATGGGTGCAGTACAAATTAATCTCTTTGCTTTTGTAAAAGCATTTTGACATTCTGGGGTCCAATTAAAAGAAACTGACTGGTAAGCGAGGTTAGAGGGGCTACAATATCTGCAAAATTTTTAGAGAATCTTCTATAAAACCCTAGTATCCCTAGAAAACGTTGGAGGGATTTCCTGTCGGGGATACTGGACAATGTTTAATAGCAAGAATTTTTTATAATTTTATTTACTACAAGAACATGTACATGGTATATAGGCATAGCTGACATCAATGACTGAAGGCTATACTCAGACTCGGTTCAATCTTGCACCCCAAGATGAATCAAGGCTGGTTCCTCCTTAGGAAAATTACAAAGAATAGAAAAAGACAAGAATAACAAAAAATAAGCACTTTATTGAATAGAAAGATTTATGAAATTAAACCTTAAACATGAAGAGCAAACAAACCCTATCGTGAATAAAAATGAAAAATAAAAATAGACAAATAAGACTATGTTGCAACAGCTAATTTTTACAGATTGAAGGTGTAAACGGGACGTATGGATGTTCTTGACACCTCAGCTGGTACACTTTTCTGAACTTGCTGGTATTCACTTAATCGATGACGGTGGCAACAACCACTTGTTTGACGGATGTTTTCCAAAACTCGTATGTTGACAGAGTCAGGGACTCAGGTGGGGTCCCTGTGTGACTCAGGTGGCTGTGGCTGGCTATAGTGTTACGGCAGATGTGGGCAGTAACAAAGTTGAAGATTCAGTCTCAGATCTCTTGTGAGACGGTTCCTTCAATCTCCCTCAGCGTTGTGCCAGGTGGCCCACACGGCTATAAAATGGAGAAAGACAAAATTACTCACCATTCTGATACGCATTCTTATAATAGGCATAAGGCTTTCCAAAAGAAATGGTGAGAAAATTATGCTAGTCAATACAAGGCAAGGGCAAAGCCACATTAAGTACTCCAAAATGATGAGTGAAGCTCAAAAACTAAGGAGTGAAGCTCGTAACAAAATAATAACAAGTGAGGCTCGTAACATAAAACAAGACAGAAGTAGCTGTGAAGACTTACAGCGGAGACTGGAGTAGTTAGTCGAATGATTATTCCCTTGGCCAGAGTCTAGCATGTCACCTCTCTCTGGGTGGAAGAAGGGGGGAGGTACAGCTGGAGCTAGATACTTACCCCACCTAAATGAGCAAACTACCACTACTAGCACTTATACAGACATTCACACTTCCGTCACTTCTATCTATGGACTTTTCCCTCACACTCCCCCATACCAAGACTGATAGTCAAGGAATAGAAGTAGAAATAGTGAGGTTAGTAATATTGGGGGTTAGTAATATTGGGGAGGTTAGTAATATTGGGGAGGTTAGTAATATTGGGGATAAATTTAGCATAGAAATTAACAGAACCTAGGAAGCTACGCATGAGTTTCTTCGTTCTGGGGAATTTAAACTCTGTTAAGGCTTTGATTTTATGGGGGAGAGGTTGCAAGGAGTTATCTGCTAGAACAAAGCCTAGAGATCTAATCTGGTTATATGCCAGGAAGCACTTCTTTGTTTTTTTTTTTTTTTTTTTATATTTTATTGAAACACAAGTATAACATATACAAAACTCTTAAATACAAGAGAAAATATACAATAAAGCGATAACGTAAGGCAAAACCATCATCCCAAATACTGTGTACAAGACATACATTTTACAGTCAATATCAATACAACAACTCAACACAACCACACACTAACTAAAGAGCAGATATACAATGCGCTCTACACAAACCTACACCACTGAGAGCACACCCTTTCACACTATATACATTATGAGAACCCCATAGGGTCTCGAGACCAGCTCAGCCATATCACAAAAGTTACAAGTGATACATCAATACTAAACCACACATCAAAACCCCAACAGGACAATGTAAATGCCCTTCCACACACTACGTGCATACAAACACATACAACAATACAGTGATACCCCCTAAGCTAACCAACCTCGATCCCTCATGCACAATCACACGATCTCCAACAAATGCAGTCAATGCCTCACAATACCCCCCCCCACGGGAGACCAGCCCGTCGGATACCCCTGACACTCACAAGGACCACAAGACCCCCATGGTGAAATCCCTGTAACCCACAGGAAAATCCCTCACCCACCTTCCCCCATAGAGGTCCCTATTTCGGCACTTCGTTCTATAAAACCCTGCCGCCAGTGCCATCCGTCGTTCACTAACCCCTTTATCCCTCATAGCCCATGAAATGAAAACAAAATCTGCTATTACATACGCCACTGCCCTCTGAACCTCCACCCCCACTCCTCCCACATCCAAACTAAGTGCCCTCAACACTGACAAGCCCCCCCCCTCTAAGCAAATCACACGCCCCAACCATTCCCTCACGACACCCAAACGCTCACAAAAATATACACTATGAAACACAGTGTCATCCTCCCCACAAGCTTGACACATCCCATCTACCCTAAGACCTCTGTTACGTAAAACCACCCCCGACGGTAAAATCCCATGAAGAAACCGGAAAAATACCTCCCGCACACATGGACGAAGCCGCAATCTCCTTAACCTCCCCCAAATATCCTTCCAAGCATACAGAGGGTACACCCCTTCCACCCCTGCCACCTCCCGAGACCGCACCGCCTTCTCAAGAGTCCTGACCCTCATATGTGAAGGATCTCTAACAATAAGTAGGACCCGTAACATGTCCTCACATTCCCTTAAATCCCTCCCTCCCCACCACCTCCTTATATCCTCATGCAGAAGTCCTATCCCTTCCCCATCCCCAACCACCCTCAGGTAACCCCGCTTCACATAAACACTCTTCAATCTGCATTCCAATGGAATCAACCCTAGCCCTCCCTGGCGTAACGGGAGCGTAACCACCCCCCTTCGTAACCAATCACAACCCGATCCCCAAATAAAACGAAAAACCCTACGCAACAACTTCTGAACGTCCCTCTGCACCAACGGGTACAATGCCGCCACATGCCATATTTTACTATATAGCAACACCATTCGTCGCCCAGCTCTCGCCGCAGCAGGTTGTCTGGTGCTGGCCTCTGGTGGTGACAACAGAGACCTTGGATATTTTCACTACAAAATGGCGACGGCGTTCAGACGGAGGATAAACACTGTATGTGTTGAGTTAGTAAAAGGGGCTGTGTACCCTTCGACGGCAGCTGTTATCTTGCCCACCGTTCTACGAGACGTTTATGGATTAGATAATGAGGACATCTATGGGATTGCGCTCAATGGGAGTACAAGAATCTTCGTGAAACTGTCGTCCACCGGCGTTTATGAGAGGTTGGTGGAGAAATATGAGGAAGTATGCATGCCTATCAATGCTACCTTGGAAGTGAAACTTAAAGATGTTTCTAAGCACTATACATATGTCAAAATTCGTAATTTGCCGTTCGAAGTGGATGAGCAAGACATCCGGCATGTTTTCAAGGATTATGGAGTCATCCACTATGCAACGATGGGACGATGGACTGAAGGAATCTATGAGGGATTCCCGGAAGGTTCCTTTACCCTCAAGATGACCCTGAGGCGGGCCATACCATCGTTTGTGGTCTTGGAGGAGTTTAGAACTCAAGTTTATGTGACCTACGCAGGTCAAAGACGGACATGCAGACTCTGTGGTTCCTATGGACATATTGCTGCAGAGTGTGACAGGAGGCAGGGACAGCAATATGGTACAAGGAATGTGGTGAATGTTACGGAAGTGGAGCCTACTGTACGGGTTGAGGAAGTGGTAGTGGCGCCCAAAGGCACATGGAGTGAGATTGTGAAAGGCCCGGAGGAGATATGTCGTACTTTGCCAACTGTGTCGCAGGACACAGCGGTGCTGGAGACAGCAGTACAGAGGAGTGCTGTAGATTTGGAAGATGCTGCATTACCGGAGGAATTGCGGGGATTTTTGGATACTCCCCAGGATGGGGGAGTTTTGGAAGCCAGTGAGGCTGCGGTAAAGTTAATGGGTGCTGAGGGGGGTGTGTTGGGTGATGGGGCTGAGTCTAGCTGTTTGGATATACAGGAGGTGCAGGTAACAGTGCACAGGGAGGATAGTGGGTCGAACATGGATATTAGTTCTGAATCACGGAAGCGATCCATGGTAGTGTCAGATGACGATGTCCTGACGCCTGGCCAAAAGTCAGGCAAGAAGATATGGGTGGAGGCACCACAAACGGGACAAGGGGGGGTGCAGAGGGCAGAAAAGGTAAAGGGTGTGCAGGACAACAGTAAGGTTACTGAAGCCCAGAAAAGCACGAAGCAGAAGGTATGTAAGTCAAAAGGAAAGCCACCTCTATCTTATTCAAGTGTATCTCGTTTAACGTGAATGGTCTGAAGGCCGAGGTTAAGAGGAAATGGGTTGAGGTGACTTTGCGACGGTATGCGTGGACATAGGCTTCTTACAGGAGCACAATTTCAGGTATGGTAGAGATTTGTTGTTGCAAGGGTATAAAGTGTATGCGGGTAGCTCGGGAAGCTTCAAGGGAGGGGTTGCGGTAGTAGTGAGGGAGTCCAGTCCCTTTCAGTTGTTGACTTGGGAGGAGGGAGGGGAGGGGAGGATAGTCAGAGTTCATGGGGTATGGGGGGGGGTGAGAGTTACTTTCATGGGAGTATATATGCCAGCTGTAAGAAATAAACGGATTAAGGAGGATTTTGTGAGGGATCATTTAGTTTATTTCATGGGAGGTTTAGCTGAGGTTACGATAATTGGGGGCGACTGGAACTGTGTAATTAGGAAGAAGGATGTTGAACCCTGTGAAGCTGGGTGTGTCTTAAGTATTTTGAGGGATGTGTTGGGGAGTGCAGGGATGGTTGATGTGGTGGGGGGTGGGTGGGGTGTGGATCATACCTTTGTCCGACGGGGATACGCTGCACGCTTGGACAGAGTTTATGTGTCACGGGTGGTAACGGTGGGGGAGATTGGGTATGTAGACGTGGGCTTTTCAGATCATAGGGGTGTATTGGTGGAGGTAGGATGGGAGGGAATGGTGAAATGGTACCCCGGTTATTGGAAACTCAATGTGAAGCTTTTGGGGGGTGAGGAGGGAAGGGACGCTTTTGAAGAATGGTGGGAGAAAGTATGGGACAAAGGGAAGCTGGAGAAAGATGTACTAAAATGGTGGGAGCAATGTGCGAAACCGGGCATCAGAGACTTTTATAAGGTAAGGGGAAGAGAGGAAAAGCAATGGAAATATGGTTTACAGAAGTATTTGGAGGGGCAGCTTGAGTTTTGTTATGAGAGAGGAAGGAGCACACAGGTGGAAGAGGTGGGAGTTATAAAGGGGCAGTTGAGAGAGATACAAAACGAGCGTTTCAATGCGATACGTTTGCGTGGGGGTATGGACGATGTCTTGTGGGGCGACAAGCCTTCGACAACTGTTTTGCGGTCATTTCGGCAGAGGAGGACGGGTATGACGGTGATGGGGCTGGAGGTAGATGAGGATGTGGAAGGATACGTCCGGGGACAGAAGATGAAATCGACTGAGGCTATGAGTCTATTCTTGGCTCAGAGGTTTAAGCAATACTTGCAAAGGGTGTGGGTGGAGGAGGGAGAAGGGAGTCATTGTAGATGGTATACGACAGGTGTTGGGAGACGAAGATAGGACCGGCATGGAAGGGGGTATAAGTGAAGAAGAGGTGTGGTTGGCTGTGAAAAGCATGAGTTTGAGGAAAGCGCCGGGTCTGGATGGGATACCGAACGACTTTTATATGGAGCATTGGGGTGTAATAAGAGAGTGTCTGGTACGATTAATGAATTGTATGAAAGAGACTGGGTGTTTGGGAACAACTCAGCGCACGGGGGTTATAGTATTAGTTAAAAAGAGGGAGGCAGGGAAATCAATTAGTGATTATAGGGGCTTGTCCATGATGTGTGCTGACTATAAAATATTTGCTAAGGTGCTAGGAAATAGGATGAAGAGGGTTTTAGAGAGGGTGATTGAGGCTGGGCAATATGGTATACCTGGACGGAGTATGAATCAGGGGCATGCAAGGATACGGGACTTCATTGAAAATAGTATGGGGGGTGGTGTGCTG
Organism: Cherax destructor; assembly: GCA_009830355.1. Classification (NCBI taxonomy): domain Eukaryota; kingdom Metazoa; phylum Arthropoda; class Malacostraca; order Decapoda; family Parastacidae; genus Cherax; species Cherax destructor. Next base: position 13,259 of record WNWK01013526.1, read on the forward strand.
GCTTTAGATTGGAAGGCTGCGTATGATAGTGTTGACAGAGAAATGTTGTGGATGATAATGAGAAAGCAAGGTTTTGGTGATGAGATAGTTGAATGGGCTAAGTTGTTGTATAAGGATGCGAGTGTGAGGGTACAAGTAAATGGTTTGGTGGGTAGGGAAGTGCGAATGGAGAAGGGTTTGCGGCAGGGGTGCCCCTTGTCGCAGATCCTTTTTGCGTGCTTGCAGAACCCGCTGTACAGCCTGATTGAGGTGGGAGTAGGGGAGGGAAAAGAGGTTCTGGAGCATGGGTCTGGCATTGTGGGATATGTGGATGACACAACTGTGTTGGTCGTGGGTGAGGAGGGTCTAAGAAACGTGGGCCGGATTCTTGAGATTTTTGGCAGGGCGACGGGTTTAGCCATTAATACTACTAAGTCTAAGCTGTTGGAGGTGGGTTCATGGGTGGGGGTGGCATGGGGAAGAGTTTTGGATGGACTGTCGTAGGGAGGGTAAAGATCTGTGGTGTTATTTTTATGGGAGATGTCTGTGAGGCTCGGAGAGTGAATGCTGAGGAGGTTGTGGGGGGGGCTTTAAGGAGGATGGGAGGGTGGAGAACGGGGGAGTTAACATTACAGCAAAGGGTGGTAGTGGTTAATACATTAGTGTATAGTAAGTTATGGTATGTGGCGGTGGTTTTTCCTGTGTTGAGTGGGGATGTGCTAGAATTGGAAAGAAAGGTTTTGAGATTTGTGTGGGGTTTTGGAAAGCATTGGTTAAATAAGGAGGTTGTTATGACAAGGCGTGGTTTGGGGGGTCTGGGGCTCATAAACGTTAGGAGTCATCTTATGGGCATGTATGTAAAGTATTGCTATCTACGGAAAGGGGGGAACCGGGGAAGAAGGGTGGAAAGGGTTATGAATGAATTGACACGGTGGTGGAGGGAAAAGGACTTGTTGAAGTGTGGTGATATGTTGAGAAGTATTTTGGCAGTGAGGGACCCTCGGAGTGTTACAGCGAGGGCAATGGGGAGGGTTGGGGAGGGTGCTGATGTGGTGGTAGGGGAGGCAGTGTTCCCAGTATATAACTGGAGGGGAATATGGGGTGGGTTGCGAGGTTTGCTGCTGAAGACGAGGGTGAGAGAGGTGGTATATAGGTTTTTGCATGGGGTAATTGCATCAAGGGCAGTGCTATATAAAATGGGGTTGGCAGTGACGCCATTTTGTGATAGGTGTGGTGAGGAGGATACTGCATACCATGCTGTATATTTTTGCGAAAGCTTAGGGAGACTTAGGGAATGGTTGGGAGGGGTGATCTGTTTGATGGGGGGAGGAGGAATAAATGCTTTGAGGGTGCTGAGTTTAGATATTGGTGGGGTGCATGAGGATGTAAGGAGGGCACTCATGTATGTGGCAGTTGATTACGTGTATGTTTCATGGATTTTGCGGGGGGAACAGGGAGGAGTCCGAGTAAAGGCTATGGCGGCTTCGATGTATAGAACAAAATGCAGGAATAGGTTGTTGTATGGTGCAGGGTGGGATAGGTTTTTTCCTGACAGTTACAGAAGTATGACAGTAGGCAGACTTTTAGAAGTGGGAGGAGTGGGAGGGAGAGGAGGGTGAAGCTGAAAGTGACTGGACTCTAGAAGGGGGGGGGGGATTTTTTGGTGTGTGCGGGCGTATGTGCTTTCTTATATTGAAAGAGAATGGACGGATATGTGTGTGTGTGGGGGGTGATTGTGACGGAGAACTTACTTGGATGCCCTGGTTTTTGGGGTGACGAGGATGGACCTTTAGAATTTTGTAAGTATATGGTTTGAAAGTGTGTGTGTTACTGATCAAGGACTTCTGACGGGGGGGAGGGGGAGGGATTAATGGGATTTTTTTTTGGGAAATATAGAGGTGGCTTTCCTAGTTTTGTGTAATAACTGTATAAGGTAAACATGCCATGTTGGTCAAGACAGTGGCCGGTTGGGTCATGTTATTATGTATGACAATGTATATAAGATGATGTTATATTTTTTTTGTTTTAGTCACGTGATAAAAGTGACTTAGTGGTTCCCTTATGACATGTAATGTACGGTGTCGAGTTTAGACATGTACTTTGTTGTAGACATGGAGAGACATAATAACCTGTTATGTCTTAATGTTCTAAGGTTGTTTGAATATTCAAAGTTTGAATATTCAAAGTTAAGGGGGGAGACAGGAGGGGTAACAGTAGGGCCTGAAATTTAATTTGAGGTATCTATTTAGAAATGCAGGATAAATAAGCTGAACTTTATAGTAATGTTTACTGTTTTTGTCTCTGTTTGGTATGGAGAAACAGGAGAACTGGAGTAATCCTGGCACGTTTGGTGTCCTATGTGTTATTTTTTGTTACTACACATGTGTGTTGGTATGTGTAGGTATGGAAAAATATAAAAGCTGTACAATATGTAGGGTGCTTTGGGTGGGTTGTGGGTGGGGGATTATGAGGGTACATCTAGGAAGTTACCCTGGAGGAGGTTTAGATTTTCATGTACTGTTTTGTATTAATGAGTGTTGTTGTATATATAGGCTTGTTTAGTTCAGGTGTAATGGAGGTGGATTGTAAAGAAATGTGCTGATTTTTATTATGTTCAGAGGTGTGGTTCTTGGTATGTATAATGTTAAGTTTGATACAATTGCAACTTATGTATAATGTGTTTTTTAATAAAATATAAAAAAAAAAAAAAATATAGCAACACATTAACCACTATTACCCGTTGGTGCAGCGTGAGATGTGATGGCCTCAAACCATCTAATCTACCCAACACCCTCTGTACTACACCCTCCGAATTCCCCACCCTCGCTTCCCTCGCATCCCTCATATACACCACACCACAAATCTTCACCCGATCCACTAAACACCACCTTCCACAAGAACTCCCGCCCACCATCTCCTTACCAAACCCCTGCCACCTCATAATGCTCCACAACGCTTCACGTTCCACACTATCATACGCTGCCCTCCAATCCAGTGCTAACCCCCCCCCTCCCTCCTTCTGCCTACTCTCAATAAACCCCCGAATAACCCCATGCCCCACATACATAGACCTTCCCGGCACCCCATATTGACTCCCAACAATAACCTTATCTGAGACCCTTTTCAATCGATTGCCTAATATTTTCGCAAATAACTTATAGTCCGAACAAAAAGAAATAGTCCTATAGTCCCTCACCGTCGTCTGACTAGTCCCCTTTGGCACCATAACCACAATAGCCGTAGACTGTGAATCCCCCAAGACACCCCCCTTCTTCATGACATTTAACAACTGCACTAAAAACCCCTTTAAAAAACCCCAATGCTGTATATAAAAATCACTCGGTAATCCGTCTATCCCTGGCGCCTTACCCCTGCTCATACCCATCAAGGCCGTCCACACTTCATCCTCCACTATATCACCACTCAACCCCTCCCTATCCCCCCTCTCAAGTCCACATTGCACCCAACCACCCATATCCCTTAAAGCTCCCTCCTGCACCCCTCCGCTCCTCATATACGACCCATACCACCCATCCACATACCGTCCCATGCCCTCTGTCGTAACCAACTCTTGCCCCACCCTATACCCTCCCAAGTCCTCATGCACACACAACCTTACAATTTCTGTCGCTCTACGCCTACATGCCTGCCCTCGCAGGACACATGCCGACGGCTTGTCACCCCATACCACCTCCTCTAACCCTCCCACCACCCTTGCAGCATCAAACCTTTCATTTTGCAAAACCTGAATTTTATCTTTCAACCCCTCTATTTCCACAACAGGGTAACCCGCACTCCCACATCCTCTCCCATAACAATCCCTTAACTGTCCCTCCAAATACCTAATAAGTCCATACGCAAACTGATTATCCTCCCTCCCTTGTCTAACATAGAAGTCCCTTATCTTGCCCTTAGCCACATTGTCCCACCAGAGCAACAAATCCCCATCCACTCTTGAAGCAACCGGACATTTAATTTCCAATAACTCCCGTACCTGCGAGGCAACCCCTCCCACCCCAAATCCACCAAAACCCCCCTGTGGTCCGAAAAAACCACATCCAACACACGCACCCTCCTCACTTCCGCTCTCCTAGTCACATATAACCGGTCCAGCCGAGCAGCATAACCTCTCCTCACAAACGTGTGCTCCACGTCCCATGCAGCACCCTCCCCCACATCCACCAACCCCACACCATGTAACAGATCCCCCAGCAAAACCGAACAATACCCCGCCCCCCTTGGTTCCACGTCTCTACGACGTGTCACACAGTTCCAATCACCACCCACCACCGCAATCACAGGTAGCGATCGTAGGTGATAAACTAACACATCCCTCACAAAATCAGTCTTTACCCTACCATCCGCCTCCGCCGGACCATAAATACACACAAAGGACACCGATCCCTCCCCATGATCCATCCACCCGTATGACCCGCCCCTCCCTCCCTCCTCACTGTGATGGACTACAAACGGGCTAGTCTCCCTAATTAATATCGCCACACCCCCTTTCAATCTCAAGGAGTGTGCAGCGTAAACAGTGTATCCTTCAATCAGTAACTGACAACCATACTTGTGGTTATGTTCCTGTACAAAAACCACGTCTATACCATACCTCACCAAATACTCACGAAACCATTCACACTTCATCTTATCACACAAACCATTAATATTCACGGTAAAGCACTTGAAACCGACAGAGGGGGTTTTCCCTTAGGCACTGGCACTTGCCGATCCCCTTTCCCCCGAGTGCCACCACGGTCACTCCCAGATTCTCGGGAACCACCTTTCAAGAGTCTCTGTCCCTTGGGACCTCCAACATCACCCCTCGCTACATCAGCCCACATCTTCTTACCCGGACGTTGCGCCGGTGTGAGCACGTCGTCCGTATCAGACTGGGCCGCTCTCTTCCGTGACGCACTTTCTTCCTCCATACCCACCTCCTGGAGGCCATCGAAGTGCACCTCCGCCTCCACGTGAAGCAGCCGTCCTGCGGCCGAGGCACTAGCCCCAGGGAGGCCACTTACCTCAGCATCCCTGTCCCCCTCTGACTCCAAGTCAGCTGCAGGTTCGTCCACACACACCTGACCTGGGGTGCCCAAAAGGTCCTGCAACACCGTAGCAAATGCCTCCTCTGCTACCCTCTCATCAGCCGCCGATACTCCTCCCACGGCTCCAGGCTCCTGGACAGATGATTCCCGGTACCCCTGGTAAGGTTAGTAATATTGGGGATAAATTTAGCATAGAAATTAACAGAACCTAGGAAGCTACGCATGAGTTTCTTCGTTCTGGGGAATTTAAACTCTGTTAAGGCTTTGATTTTATGGGGGAGAGGTTGCAAGGAGTTATCTGCTAGAACAAAGCCTAGAGATCTAATCTGGTTATATGCCAGGAAGCACTTCTTTGGTTTTGCAGTGAGGCCATGTGCACGTAACCTGTGCAAGACTGACGTTAAAGTCTGGATGTCCTCATCCCAAGTGGATGTCATGACGTAAATATTGTCAAAATAAACGGAAACGTTAGGCATATTACCCAGAACTTTCTTCATCAATCTTACGTAGGTAGCACAGGTTGTTACGAGACCAAAGGGCATTGTCCTATATTGCATTAGACCTTGGTGGGTAGGAAAGGCGGTGTACTGCTTGGATGAAGGCTCTAACATAACCTGATGATATGCTTGTGCGATATCAATTTCTGTAAAATAAGAGGCATCATAAAACTTATGTAGGTCGTTATCTATTATAGGCATAGGTTCAGCATCCCACCGTGTGATAGCATTAAGTCCTCTAAAATCGATAGCAAGTCTATATGAATTGTCTTCTTTCTTAACCATGACCACTGGTGAACAATATGAAGAACTGAAGGTTCTATGATGTTAAGTTTTAACAATCTGTCTACCTCTTGGTCGAATGCCTCCCTAAGATGAACTGGCACAGGGTATAATTTACGTTTGATGGGAGTGTCTGTGACTAAGTTAATCTTATGGACAACCGTGGAGGTTAAGCCAGGAATGTCAGTAAAGACATATGAAAAATTATTCACATTTAAGTAGATCATGTTTCTTGCATCGATCCAAAGACTCATTAATATTTAAATATTCCGCGTCCAGCACTGGTGGTGTGCGGACGTGTTGGTCAGCCCATGGTGGTAGCAGTTGGAAATTATATTTTCAGCAAAGATGGAAGATACGGAAAACGTGAAGAAATTAAAATCTCATCGGAGTACAAAACTAATTCCAACCACACAATAGAGCGAAAAACTAATGTCAAAGACCTGGGAGTGATCATGTCAGAGGATCTCACCTTCAAGGACCATAACAATGTAGCAATTGCATCTGCTCGAAAAATGACAGGATGGATAATGAGAACCTTCAAAACCAGGGATGCCAAGCCCATGTTGACACTTTACAGATCGCTTGTTCTATCTAGGCTGGAATATTGCTGCACACTAACTGCACCTTTCAAGGCGGGTGAAATTGCTGACCTTGAAAATGTGCAGAGAACCTTCACCGCACGCATAAGTGCGATAAACCACCTCAACTACTGGGAACGCTTGAAGTTCCTAAACCTGTACTCTCTAGAACGCAGGCGGGAGAGATACATTATTATATACACATGGAAAATTCTCGAGGGCTTAGTACCAAACTTGCACACAAAAATCACTCCGTACGAAAGCAAAAGACTCGGCAGGCGATGTAACATTCCCCCAATGAAGAGCAGGGGTGCCACTAGCACGTTGAGGGACAACACAATAAGTGTGGGGCCCAAGATTGTTCAACTGCCTCCCAGCATACATCAGGGGGATTACCAACAAGCCTCTGGCTGTCTTCAAGCAGGCACTGGACAGGCACCTCAAGTCGGTACCTGATCAGCCGGGCTGTGGTTCGTACGTTGGACTGCGTGCGGCCAGCAGTAACAGCCTGGTTGATCAGGCTCTGGTCCAACAAGAGGCCTGGTCACAGACCGGGCCACGGGGGCGTTGACCCCTGGAATTCTCTCCAGGTAGACTCCAGGTAGACTGGGGGGTAGGCGCATAGGTGGGGTGATGAGGGAGGCGAGGAAGTGGTGGGGAGGAAGAGAGTTGGTGGGATGTGAGGGGGGTCCTTCGGTTTCTTATGGTGGTTTGGGATTCGGTAAAGGTACGAGCGAGTAGGTTGGATAAGGTGGGTGTAGGGAAAGGGGTAGTGAGGGGAGAGGAAACTTTCCCTTTGTATGACTGGAAGAGTATTTGGTGGTGGTTTAGGAAGGTTAAGGTTCGACCAAGTGTTCGGGAGGTGGGTTTAAAGTTTTTGCATGGGATTTTGGTAGCGAAGAGTTCAGCTTTTTATGATGGGTATGACAAATAATGGGGAGTGTGATAAATGTGGGGAGTGGGAGACGGCGTTTCATGTGGTGTATTTTTGTAGGGACATGGGAAAGGTGCGGGATTGGGTAGGGGGGGTGTTGAATTTGATTAGTGGGAGGGGTGTGTCCGTGTTGCGTGCTTTAAGTTTAGATTTGGGTGATTACTGGGAAAGTATGTGCAGGGCATTGACGTACATTGTTTTAGATTATATTTTCGTGTTTTGGAGTATGAGGGGTTTGGAGGTGAGGGTGGTGGTTAAAGCTTTGGCTGCCCTAATTTTTAGAATGACATGTAGGAATAGGAAGATTTATGGGGGGAGTTGGGAGAGGTTTTTTCTGTCAGCGTATAGAGTTTTGACAGTGGAGGGGTTGTTGAGGTTATATTAGTGTGGGTGGGGTGTATGGGATGTGTTGTTAGGTGTAGGGATGGGGGTATAGCTGTAGTTCTTAGGGGGGGAGGGTTTTGGTTTCCTTCTGTTTTGGCTGTGTTCCTGTACTCACCTAATTGTACTCACCTAATTGTGGTTGCAGGGGTCGAGACTCAGCTCCTGGCCCCGCCTCTTCGCTGTCTGCTACTGGGTCTCTGCTCTCCCTGCTCCATGAGCTTTATCATACCTTGTCTTAAAACTATGTATGGTTCCTGCCTCCACTATATCTTTCTCTAGTACATTCCACTTCCTGACTACTCTGTGGCTGAAGAAATGTTTCCTGACATCCCTTTGACTCATCTGAGTCTTCAGCTTCCAGTTGTGTCCCCTTGTTTCTGTGTTCCCTCTCTGAAACAACCTGTCACTATCTGTGGACATGCATGTGTGTTGTTTGGTGTTATGCAAGGAACCACGGAATGTTTTTATAAGGTTCTGTTTTCAGCCTTATGTGTTGAGATCTTGATACGGGTTTTGAGGTAGTATAGGCCTCGGTTTGGTTTTGTTTACTTTAACCTGTGTGGTGAAGTGTTATGAGATGTTTGGTTTGTTGTTTTGTCAAGTGTGAAAGGATGGAATGTGTGGGAAGTGGAAGTATTATGGTTGGGTTACTATTTTGTAGCAATTAGAGTGAATGGTTTGTTGTGTGTTGTTTTGAAGCCTTTATGTTTAGGGTTTAATGTACGGCTTTTATGTTGTGTATGACTGCTAGTGATCAGTTGATCCTATATTTTTGTGAGAGCCTATAATGTTTTTTTGGCTCGGGTTGGGTGTGGGGTATGTTGACACATTTTGTTGTTGGTTAAAGCCAATTTTTTTTTTGGGTGTAATAACCAGGTGTGGTGGATGTGTTGTACTTTTTAGGTTTTATTGAACAGATTTCATTTATTTTGTGGGTGTTGGAGTTAAATTGTTTAGTTGTAAGTTGATAATGAGAATGTATAGCACTGTCATAAATAAATACACCTTTTGGTGTCTGATGCTCGATTTGATGTTTGCTATTGTCTAATGTTTGGATAATATTTTGTTTTTGGTTTATGATGTTCTTTAAAAATGTTTAAAAATGTTTGGTTTTGTTATATTCGGTTCAGGGTATGTTATAATGTATGTAAGTTTGTTTAATAAAATATAAAAAAAAAAAAATATTTAAGCTAGTAGGAACGGAGGGTTCCAGAGTTACCACATCATGTAGTTCCTTATCTTCTACCTCAGATGTGTCAATAACGCATACATTGTACTCTTCAGGGATTGACTCATGTTTATGAGGGAAGACTAAATCAAAATTATTCAGACAATTCACAGTGTTTCTTCTGTAATACTTCTTAAGAATGTTTATATGATACAGCTTAGGCTTCCCCTTGACTTCTATGAGGTAATCAACCTTCCCACAAATCTTTAGTACTTTGTAAGAGCCTTTCCAGGCAACTAATAATTTATTTGCCTTTATTGGTAAAAGTACCAGAACTTCATCCCTCACGTTAAAACTTCTCCTCTGAATCTTTGCATCAAAATAGGTTTTATATTGGTTCATGGACAAAGTTAAGTTTTGAGAAACTAAGTCAGAGGTCTCCTCCAGTTTAGATCTTAAGTCAAGGAGAAACTGATAAGAAGACTGAACCTCAGCACTTCCTTCTTCATTAGTCCATAAGTCATGAAGGATTGATAGTGAACCTCTGGCTTGTCTACCATAGAGAAGTTCAAAGGGTGAGAACCCCAATGAATCACTGGGAACTTCCCTCATGGCAAACAATGCACAGGGTAGGTAACGATGCCACTCCTTAGGTTTAAGGGAGCAGTTTCCTTAAAATGGACTTTAGGATGGAGTGCTGGCGCTCAATCTTCCCATTACAGCTGGGATGATATGGGGTGGTGAAAAGAGGTTTCACCCCCAGAAGTTGATAAAGATGTTGCATAAGTTCTGAGGTGAACTGTGTCCCCCGGTCTGACAAAATCTCTGGGGATACCCACCCGTGAAAAGATGGACAAAAGGGCTTCAGCTACCTCTATAGTAGTAATTAACTTCAAGGGTACAGCTTCAGGAAAACTGGAAGCATAATCCACTAAGGTAAGAATATATCTATGTCCCCCAGATGAAAGTGGTGATAAGGGACCAACAATGTCAATGGCTACTCTCTCAAAGGGTACCGTAAAAATCGGCATTTTGACAATAGGTACTCGCCGGGTACCTTGGGAGGATGACAGTTGGCAAACCTTACAAGATCTACAATATAAAGTGATATCTGAGGACATTCTCGGCCAAAAATAGGTGTCCCTAATTTTATTTAAGGTTTTACGGTGAGAGAAATGTCGCACCACTGGTAGATCATGGGCCATTTTAAGAATGGTCTCCCTGCACTGACTTGGGACAACTAGAGTGGAGTAGGCTATATCGCCTGAATGAGGCTTAAATACAGATTTGTATAGAATACCTCTAGTGTATTCAAATTTATATGAAAAGTCTTTCCTTTGAATAACTTGATTTTTCCTAGCTGAATCATGGCAATTCTGGAGTGAAGGGCAATTTAGTTGTAACTTGACAAAGTCATCCTTAGATATTTCCAAAGGTTTAAGGTCTGGAAAAATCAAAGGATGAATAGCAGGAGAAGCTAGTGCTTTGCTTTGTGTCCTGGTTAATACCTGGATAGATTCCGAGACAATATCATCACTTTCATCTAAAGAGTTACCAGGTGATCCTGCTACCTTGTTATCGAGAGCATCATCATCTGTTCCTACATCCTCGGGAACAGAATTAGAGAGGGGTTTTTCTGCGTCTAAAGGAAGAGGAGCTGAAACACTTACGTCCCATGTTGGTAGTGAAAGGTCCCCCTCTGAAGGGAGAACGGCACCTTTTACATTACCAATAAGTACTGAACATGAGGTGATGGGGGCGAGTACGGCTTCGGACCACCAGGTGAAACATTTAGACCTAATGTAACAGCGGATGGTTGGGAATGTGTCCGATCGGCCCAAGTAGTCTGTAAGAATAATGGAGGCATGAGTGGGTTTGAGATTAGGGAACAGTTTATTGGATATGACAATACATGTGCATCCGGTGTCTCTTAATATCGTAGATACATTAAGACCATTAACAGTTCCTGTACAGAAGGGTGCTTGCTCATTACAGTCTTTGAAACATCTACCAACTTTTTGGACTTACTTAGAAGGGCAATCGGGTCGTTTATGCCCTTTTATACCACATAGGTGACATACTGGGATAAATGAAGTTTGTTTCCCTTCTACCGGAGGTTTAGTCTTCCTCACATCCAGTGAACCTTTGCCCTTAGGGATCGATCCCTTCAGGTCCTTATAGGAATTGTGGGCTTCTGCATACAAGTCAGCAGCCTCAGCAACTTCCACAGCCTTAATAAGATTACGTTCTCTAATGAATGTTCGTATCTGGTGGGGCAGAGCCGTCAGGAACTGGTCGGCAACCATGAGATATCTAAGAGATTCATAGTCGTGATCAATTCCTGCACTGTCTATCCAAAAACCAAACAAACGAAAGAGAGTAATCTGTAACTGCTGGAAGTTCTGACCGGATTGTAATGCAGTATACCTGAAATCCTTCCTATAAGAGTTCGTGGTTTTCTGGTAGGCCTTCAGAATTGCCTTTATTAACAAGATGTAGTCACAAATGATGTCATGGGATAAAGTAGCGTAAATATTCAAAGCTGTTCCTGAGAATAACATACCCAACCTGGTAGCCCAAGAATCAACTGGCCATTCACAGAGGGTAGCGGTGTTTTCAAACCGAATAATATAAGACGTTATGTCTTTCCCCTCTGTGAAGGGTGGTAAGTTTGGTGTGGGCGTATAGGAAGGAGTGGGATGCTCCACTACGCCCTCATTTAATTTCTGCTGGGTAAAAACTAGTTTTTTATTCTCTAATTCCAGGCGAGCTTTCTCTACTTCACGATCCTTCTCTTTCTCACGTTCCTCATATTCTCTAGCTTTTGCTCTTTCCTCTAGTTCTCTCTCTAGAGCTCATTCCTCACGTTCTCTGGCTTGCGCCTCACGTACTTTAGCTCTCTCCTCACGATCAAGTCTATCACGTTCTTTTTATCTTCTCGCTCTCTTTCTAACTGTTCTCGCTCAACTCATTCTCTATCCTTTTTTTCTTCTCGCTCAATTCTCTCTCTCTCTCCTTCTTCTCTTCTCTTTCAATTTCTAACTAAACAGCAGTCGCTTCCCAACCTTGACAGAGTGAGGGTGTCCCAGGTGCGCGTCAAGTGACCCCTGGTGACCGGCTGGTGAAGCTTTGTTTTCTACAAAATGGCGAACTACAGGAGGAGAGTCAACACCGTCTGCTTGGAATTGTTAAAAGGAGCCGTTTATCCAAGCAATGCCGACGTCATTTTACCACTCATCATTCGGGATACTCTCAAGATACCTACAGAAGATTTGTACGGCGTGTCACTGAATGGTAATGCAAGAATCTTTGTGAAATTTGTATCACCTGCAGTCTATGAAAGGGTCGTTGACACGTATCAAGAACGGCCTATTGTTGTCAACAATAGCTTGGAGGTGCGACTTCGCGACGTTTCGGCACATTACTCATGGATTCGTCTTCGCAACATTCCATTTGAAGCCGACGAAACTGATGTACGACGTGTGTTTGGAAGTTACGGGACTATACATGCTGTCAATGTGGGGCGATGGTCCCAAGGAATCTATGCTGGGATGTTAGAAGGGTCTTTTTCCATGAAAATGACTTTGAGACAGCCAATTCCATCATATGTGACTATGGAAGATTTCAGGACGCAAATCTACGTTACCTACCCAGGGCAGGTACGGACGTGCCGTCTGTGTGGTGGCCCTGGCCATATGGCCGCGAATTGCGAGCGACGGAGGTGGCAGCAGCGGACGGAACAACCTGAAGCGACACTTAGTGTAATGATGGACGAGTGCGTTCACCCACCGAAGGACGACATACCGGTGGTAGAGGACGTTCTGAAGGAGTTACCTGTTAATGGGAAATGGAGTGCAGCAGTGGAGGCTGCAGAGGAAGTCGTCTTGACGTTGCCACCAGCATCCGAGGGCGATCAAGATGGTGATGCCGCGGGTGAGTCACCTCTGGTGGAAGAGGTGCTGAGCCCGTCCATGGAGTTGCCTGGTTTTGACGAAATTCAGAGGCTCCTTGACAGTCCGACGCCAGTGGATTTCGTATCCACGCCGGTGATTTCACCGGTGGTGGAGACTGTACTTGTGAGTAGTGTGGGTGCAGAGGGAAGGCGTGTACCTCATAAGTCTGTGATAGAGGCAGACGTGGAGGTGCACAGGGAAGATAATATGGGTGATATGGAGTACGAGGGAGCTTCCCGTAAGAGGCCAAGTACACCCGTGGAGGATGACATTCTAACTCCAGGCCAGAGGACAAGCAAAAAGGTTTGGGCAGATGTAGCCAAAAGTGACAAGGGTGCTCCTTTAGGTAAGTTAGGTGGGAGTGGTGGGAAGTCCTTTAGAAGTAGTAGCGGTAAGTCCAAGTCAGGTTTGTCAGCAACTGGGAAGAGAAATGATAAAACCCCACCACTGTCTTCAAGTGCATTACAATAAATGTTAATGGCCTCCGTTCAGAGGTCAAGAGACGATGGGTGGAGGTATCACTAAGACGTTTGGATATAGATGTGTTCTTTATGCAAGAACATAATTTTAGGTGTGGAAGCGAGTTGCAAGTGCGAGGGTATACATGTTATGTGGGGAACTCGGACAAGTTCAAAGGTGGGGTTGTAGTAGGCATACGGGAGACCAGTCCTTTTACGTTGTTGGCATGGGATTGGGGCGGTGGGGGACGGGTTGTGCGTGTTGTAGGAACATGGGGGCATATACAAGTAGGTTTTGTTTGTGTGTATATGCCAGCAACATCTAATAGACGGGTGAAGGAAGATTTTGTACGCGAGCATTTAGTATATTTTCTAAGGGGCCTCCCTTTAGTTTCCGTGATTGCCGGGGATTGGAATTGTGTTATTAGGGGAAAGGATGTTGAGCCAAGAGGTGGGGGGTGTCTCTTAGAGATTTTACGGGATGTACTGCGGGCGGTAGGTGTTGTAGACGTGATTGGAGGTGGGGGGTGGAACGTAGATTTCACATTTTGTCGGAAAGGTTATGCCGCACGTTTAGATAGAGTGTACATCACTGATTTAATACGTTGTGGGAGGGTAGAATGTGTGGATTTGGGTTTCACGGACCATAGGGGCGTGCTGGCAGCTCTAGAATGGGAAGGTGTTGTTCGAGTTTTCCCTAGCTACTGGAAATTAAATGTTAGATTGTTGAAGTTTAGTTGCTGCCCGACCACTGTGGTGTGAGGGTGTGCTGTCAGGCGCCTCTGGTGGCCAGCTTTGACAACTTCATTTTCTCAGCAATGGCCGAGTCATACAGAAGGAGAGTAAATACAGTGTGTATTGAGGTGCTCGCTGGGGCCATTTACCCTTCAAATGCAGACGATCTCTTACCTGCCATTCTACGTGATAAATATGGATTTGCCACTTCAGATATTTATGGGATATCACTGAATGGAGCAACAAGAGTGTTTGTGAAATTCTCGTCGAGTGGTGTCTACGGAAGAGCTGTTGACGATTATCAAGACAAGACGATGGTTGTGAGGGAAGGATTGGAGGTGCGGCTGAGGGACGTATCTGCGACATACAAGTGGATACGGATTCGTAATTGTCCATTTGAGGCTTATGAAGAAGATGTGAGAGATGTGTTCAAGGCCTATGGGGTGATTCATGCGGCAACTGTCGGTAGGTGGGAACAGGGTGCCTATGCAGGATTGCCAGAAGGATCATACAGTCTGAAGATGTCATTGAGGATGCCTATACCATCATATGTATTGATGCCCCTCTTTCGTACACAAGTATATGTGACATATGCAGGGCAAGTGAGGACATGCCGGCTATGTGGACAGGCGGGGCATTTGGCGGTGGCTTGTGAGAGACAAGGACAGTTACCCCAGCAACGACGTGGAGAGGAGGTGAGGGGATTGGTGTGGATGGCCTTTCCAGTGACATGGAGAGGAATGGGTCTTCTCCAGGGCGTAAGGATGGAGGAGCACGTCGATGGAGCGATGAGATGGAGCAAGCGGAGGAGTTGGTGGTGACATTACCTCCTGAGACATGTCAAGAGGAGGTGCAGGATTCTACAGTCGCCATCGGACAGGAGGATGGCAATGATTTGGTGGAATTGACAGATCCTATGTTGGAGGATCTAAGGAAGTTGATTGATAGTCCACCATCCGTGGGCGAGGAGTATGAGCTGCAGAATAACCCGGAAGTAATGGAAAGTCTGGGCGAAGAGCTGAGTGATGACGTGAGTAAGAGTGGTTGTGGAGAGAGTGGTAATGAGGTGAGCGTGTGTGTGGTAGAGGCGGAAGTTCATGAGGAGGACAATGTAGACAGTGCAGTGTCTGAAGAGATCATGGAGGTGGCAGGAGAATCTCGTAAGAGATCTAGTGGTTCTGTGGAAGATGATGTGTTGACGCCGGCCCAGAAAACAGGGAAGAAAGTGTTAGCAGAAAGGGATAGGAATGAGAGGGGAGGAGTAAGGGAGAAGCGTGTAGACAAGGTGGGAGGAGGGCCCAGGGGGGGTGGGTACTTTGTCAATGCAGGTGGAGCACGAGTAACGAAGCATCGAGGGAAACCACCTTTAAAGAATTTAAGTGTTTAAGTATGAATGTTAATGGCCTCAGAGCGGAGGTCAAGAGGATGTGGGTTGAGAGTATTTTGAGGAGAGAGGGTATTGATGTTTGTTTCCTCCAAGAACACAATTATAGGTGTGGTAGGGAATTGAAGTTAAAGGGATTTAATTTATATACAGGAAGTTCGGAACTTTTCAAGGGAGGGGCTTTGGTAGGTATTAGGGAATCCTGCCCTTTTCATTTGAGGTCGTGGGAGGAGGTAGGAGGGGGGCGGATTGTAAGGGTAGAGGGGGTTTGGGGTGACATTTCGGTTTGTTTTCTGGGTGTGTATATGCCAGCGGTTAATGTGCCTAGTATCAAGGGGATTTCGTGAGGGATTATTTAGTTTATGCATTAAGGTCTTCCTGCGATAACGGTGATCGCAGGAGACTGGAATTGTGTTATTAGGAGGAATGACGTAGAACCGAGAGGAGCAGGTTGTGTGCTAGCAGTGTTGAGGGACTTGTTAGGGGCAGTTGGGGTTAGGGATGTAGTAGATGGTAGACAGGTTATGGTAGAACATACGTTTATTCGGAAAGGATATGCAGCACGGTTGGATAGGGTGTACGTGTCTTCAAGTATAAATGTGGAAGAGGTGTGTAATATAGATGTTGGGTTTTCAGATCATAGGGGTGTGGTGGCTGTGTTGGGGTGGGTGGGTGCTGTTAAATATTATTCAGACTTGTGGAGGTTGAATGTTAGTTTGCTGAAAAGAGGGGATCGTGAGGGTTTCGAGGCTTGGTGGGAGGGGTTCTGGGGTGGGGGTAGGGGCATTTGTGACATTGGGAAGTGGTGGAATTTGATGGCAAAGGAGGCAGTGAGAGGTTATTATAGGCGTGAAGGGGTTGAGGAGGCTAGGTATAGGTATGGGTTACAGAGATATTTGGAAGGGAGGTTACGGGATTGTTATAGTGGTGGAGGAGGAGGGTGTCATCAACAGGAAATAGCGTATCTTAAGGGTAGACTAAAGGATATTCAGAAGGAAGTTTTTAGGGCGATAAGGATTCGTAGTCAATTAGAAGAGGTGTTATGGGGTGATAGGCCATCGGGTACTGTTTTGAGGAGATTTAAGACACGTAGAACAGGAATGACAATAACGGCGTTGAAGGTAGAGGAGGAGATTGGGGGTTATCATACAGGTCAGGTGTTAAGAACTACGGATGGGATGTGTGCTTATGCGAGGTATTGGTTTCAGAATAAGTTCATGGGTAGAGTGAGGGATGAGGTTTGTAGGGGGATTGTGCTAGAGAGCATTCAGGAGAGGTTAGGGGAGGAGGATAGGAAGGGGTTAGGTGGAAGAATAATGATTGAAGAGGTATGGCAAGCAGTGCAAGGGTTATGCATGGGAAAGGCACCTGGGGTGGATGGGTTACCTGGGGATTTCTACGTATGTCATTGGGATGTTTTGAAGGATGTTTTAGTAAAGGTGCTGAATCAAATGAAGGATAGGGGTACGATGGATGAGGTGCAGAGGACTGGGGTGGTGGTGTTAGTACCAAAAGGCAAGGACAGGGATGTTTTGAGAGGGTATAGGGCAATAACTTTGTTATGTTCTGATTACAAGATTTTTGCAAAGATATTAGCGAATAGGATGAAAAGGGTGTTGGAGAAGGTTTTAGAGGACTGTCAGTTTGGTATACCAGGACGTAGTATTAGGACGGGGCATAGAAGAATTAAGACTTTCGTGGAACAGAAGGAAGGGGGAGGGGTTCTGGGGTTAGATTGGGAAACGGCGTACAATAGTGTAGATAGGGAGATGTTATATGAGATCTTAGGGAGGCAGGGGTTTGGCGGGGAAATTGTTAGGTGGGTAAGAACCTTGTATGATGGGGCCTTGGCGAGGGTCCAGGGTAATGGCAGGTTAGGGGTTCAGGTGAGGTTTGAAAGGGGTCTGAGGCAGGGTTGTCCCCTATCTCAGATCCTTTTGGGTGTCTGCAAGACCCCTTTTATAGGTTGGTTCGTGAGGGTATGGGATGGGGATGAAAAGTGGGGTTGTGAAACGGGCATAGTAGGTTATGTTGATGACACTACAATTATGGTGGGGAGTAGTGAGGGTTTAGGAAATGTTAATAAGATTATAGAGGTGTTTGGAGAGGCTACTGGGATGGGCATCAATAGAGCGAAATCTAGGTTGTTGGAGGTAGGTTCGTGGGTGGGTGGGCCGTTGGGAAGTAGGGGTGGGTGGATGTGTGTTGATAGCTTAAAAATATGTGGGGTCATTTTTAGTCATAATAGTCAGTTGGCAAGGGACTTAAATTCGGAGTTAGTGGTGAACAAAGCGCTAGGTAGGTTAAGTGGTTTCAGTCCTGGAGAGGTAACGTTGTTACAAAGAGCAGTGGTAGTGAATGCTCTAATTTATAGTAAACTGTGGTTTGTGGCGACTGTTTATCCTCTACGGAGTGTGACATAAGAAGGTTGACGGTAAGGGTTTATAGATACATTTGGAGCTATGGGAGGCACTGGTTGGCGCGAGAAGTAGTGACTGCTGGGGTGGCCGTAGGGGGTATGGGGTTGATACCATTGGGGAGAAGGCTTCAAAGTATATATGTAAAACAGGAATTTTTAGTAGGGGGAAGGGGGCAGGCGAGTGGGGAGAGTCATGAGTGAGGTACGTAGGTGGTGGAAGGGTAGAGATTTATTGCATTGCGAGGATATTTTGAGATACCTTTCAGTTGTCAGGGTGCCAGGTAGGGTGAAGGTGAGTAAGTTGGATAGGGTAGGGGGAGAAAGAGATAGTGCAGGGATCAGGATTTATCCAATGTATAATTGGAAATTGGTGTGGTATTGGATGAAGAGGCTGCGTATACCACCTAGGGTAAGGGAAACAGGGTATAGGTTTTTATTAGGCATTTTGGCATCAAGGGCACAATTGTGGAGAATGGGCATAATAAGGGAGGGGTTGTGCCTGAAATGCGGTGGGCTTGACACTGCGTATCACGTTATTTACTTTTGTGAGGAGTTGGGGGGGGTGAGGGAATGGTTTAGTGGGGTTTTGAAAAGGGTAGGGGCGGGGTTTGTCAACCCTTAGGGCGTTAAGTTTGGATGTTGAGGCGTGTCCTGAGGATGTAAGAAGGGCGGTGGCATATATAGTGGTGGAGTACATTTACATCTCGTGGTGCATGAGAGAGGAGCAGGGCGCTGTCCGTATTAGAGCTATGGCGGCAGGTTTCTATAGAACAAGATGTCGTAATCAAGAGGTGTATGCAGGAAGGTGGTGTAAGGCGTTTTCTTTGGGTTATAGGAACATCACGGTTGCGTTATTGTTGGGGAGGGGGTGAGGGACCAACATGAGTGTGTGTGAGTATGGTTTTATTAGGGTAGAAGGGTGTAAGGGGAAATGAGGATGGTTTGTTGTTGATGCTTTAGGTTTCGGGTGCTCTGCTTTCAATGATAATTAAAAAAAAAAAAAAAAAAAAAAAAAAAAAATTGTTTTTGTTAATCAGTAGTTAGTGAGGTTGGCGAAAAAGGGTTGTTGGGGGAAGGGGGAAGTGTTGAGAGCATAAAGGGAAGCTTGCCTGTTTTCTAACTGTCGGCGTCATCATAATCTCTTAGGGGTTTGTGAGTCAAAGCAAACCTTTGTTGACTAAATTAAAGGAAAAAACAATATATATATATATTGGAAGATCACTATTAGAGATGACGCCTGTGTGAGTGAGATCCGTGTGTTGGTGTATGGACATTGTGTCACGTATGGCAGGTGTTTGGATGTATGTTGGGTGCGTGTGTGTGGGTGGAGAAAATATTATTTTCCTTTGTGTTAACTTTTTCAGCTACCACCGGGGTAATTTTTGTGTTTTGTCTGTGTCAAACACAGGGAATGTCATAAGGTTCAAGCATGACATGGGGAGGTTTTATTTGATATGCACCAGGTTCTAGGAGCACTGTTGTGGTATACAGCAGTAGGTTAGGTAAGGCTCCAGACGTTTGAAGAGTTAGGTTTTTGATCTTAAGTGATCGTTGAATGTAATATAGTGGTGTCTTACATTGTAATGACAGTTAAGTTTGATTAATATTAGTAATGTGTGTGAAGGGTGTTGGGATTTTGTTCGAGGTGTTGTTAGGTCAAAGGAAAAATTTGTTTTGTATATAATATGGATGAGGTTTTACAGCTGTATTGAGATATGTTTAAATAAAAAAAAAAAAAAAAGGGGGGGGGAGTTAGGATAGTACACAATTACAAGTTTAATAAGATGTTGTTTGTGACTTGAATTATGACTTACGTCTGACTCGGAAGAGTATTTCATTAAAAAAGGAAAAAAAAAAAAGGGAATGGAAGTGGGTTTACAAGTGTACATGGTAGAGCTGTAATGGTTTCATGTTATTTGGTGTATTACAGTGATACCAGGTCTTCGGACTGTTTGGGTAAGACTTTTGCAGATACAGTATTGTTCATGTGTGTTATTGGAATGTAATATGATTTTATTTTTATTAAGGCAGTTGTGGTGTTTAATTTTTGTAACATGTGTGAGCAGGGAGATGGGTATTGAGGTGTGGTTAGGTAAAGGCAGTTTTTGTTTTGTGTATAGTTTTGCTGCAGTTTGTAGTTGTATTCTGATATTTTCCAGTAAAGATAAGACAACCTAGTAAATAGGTTAATATGAAGGAGATTGATTATATTTGTGTTTCGTTTTCTGGTAGGGTGAGGAGCTTATGTATATGTTTCAATATGCAATTTTGTCATGACATGTATTGTATGTACTGTTTTAAATAAAAAAAAAAAATTGCCAAAAAAAAAAAAAAGCTACTGGAAATTAAATGTTAGATTGTTGAAGGGTTTAGAGGCTTTGGAGTCCTTTGGGTTATGGTGGGAGAGGTTGTGGGACGGTGGTAGAGGAATCGGGAATGTGGTGGATTGGTGGAATTCAAGAGCAAAGTTGGCAATAAAGGGGTTTTACAGTAGGTTAGGGAGGGAAGATGCGTCATATAGGTACGGAAAGCAGAGGTACCTTGAGGGTCAGTTGAGAGATTGTTACGGTGCGGGAGGAAGGTATGATCAAGCAGAAATAGAGTGTCTTAGAAGTCAATTACAGGATATACAGAACGAGAATTTTCAGGCGTTGAGGGTGCGGGCGGGGATAGAGGAGGTACTATGGGGGGATAAGCCCTCTGTTCGAGTCCTTCGAAGTTTCAGGTTGCGACGCAAGGCGACAACGGTGATGTCTTTGGTTGTTGATGAGGACTTGGCTGGATACTGTAAGGGTCAAAGGCTATGTACTACAGAAAGCATGGGGAACTATGCGGATAAATGGTTTGCACAAAAATGGATTGGTAGAGAGGGGAATCAGGAGGCGAGGGAGGCCTTACTGCATAGTATAGTGGCGAACGTGAATGATGTGGATAGAATGGCCATGGAGGGAAGTATAACGGAGGAGGAGGTTGCCCAGGCCGTTCGGAGTCAGGCAATGGGAAAATCGCCGGGTTGGGATGGAATTTTGGGGGATTTTTATGTAGTCCATTGGGAAACGTTAAAACACATTCTGGTTCGTTTATACAATGCTATGAAAGATGATGGAAAAATGGGTGGGGAGGTGGGGTTGGGGATCGTCGTTTTAGTGCCGAAGGTACACATACATGGAACTCTAGGGGAATATAGACCCATCACGTTGTTAGGAGCGGATTATAAGATTTTTGCAAGAATTTTAGCTAATCATATGAAACGAGTGTTAGATAAAGTGGTATGGGAAGGGCAATATGGGATTCCTGGAAGGTCTATGAGGGTCGGTCATCGTAGAATTAAAGGTTTTGTGGAGGAACGTCATGGGGGAGGAGTATTGGGATTGGATTGGGAAAAGGCTTTTGATAATGTAGATAGGGAGACTTTATTTGCAATATTTTTAAAACAGGGTTTTGGGGAAGAGGTAGTGTCATGGGTGCGTATGCTATACATTGATGCAAAACTACGGGTTCAGGTGAATGGGAGGGTGGGGTCCGCGATAGGCATGGGGTGGGGGCTGCGGCAGGGGTGTCCCCTCTCCCAGCTCTTGTTTGCCTGTTTGCAGGACCCTTTTTATAGGTTAGTTAACGGAGGAGTGGGGCAGGGTTTTAGTGCGCAGGGTGTAGAGGTGGGCATCATAGGATACGTTGATGATACTACCATAATGGTACGTAGTAGGGTAGGTTTGGAATTCATTAACAGGGTTATAGTTTTTTTTGGAGATGCGTCAGGCATGCGTGTTAATAGGGAAAAATCAAAATTTTTGGAGGTGGGGTCATGGGTAGGGAGGACGTTGGGCAAGGAGTATGGGTGGAAAACTGTCGAGAGCCTTAAAATATGTGGATTACATTTTTGTGACGAGGAAAGATCTGCAAGAACAATTAATTCGTCTTTAGTTGTAGATGCAGCCATTCGTAGAATGGCTGGATGGCAACCGAGTGAGGTGACAATACTTCAGAGGGTAATTGTCATAAACGTCCTTGTGTATAGTAAATTATGGTTTGTGGCAGCAGTTTATCCTTTGCTTCCGGAGGATGTACTGAGGTTACAGAGGAGAGTTTTGAATTTTATATGGGGATACTGTCGACATTGGTTGGGGAAGGATGTCGTCATGACAAAAATAGCTAAGGGAGGTATGGGGCTAATACCGGTACATAGGCGTTTGATTGGTATTTATGTGCGGCAGGAATATCTAGAGCGAGGCGGAGTTAGGGGGGCGAGGGTTGACGCAGTAATTAGAGAGGTTAGAAGGTGGTGGGTGGGTAAGGATTTAATGTTGTGTGAAGCCATGTTGCGGCATCTATTGGTAGCACAAAACCCCAAGAGGGTAAAGGTATGTAAGCTGGATAATATTGGTATGCACGTGGGTGAGGTCATTGGTGAGGAGGTTTATCCAGGTTACCATTGGAAGACCATATGGTATTGGTTCAAGAGATTGCGATTGCAACCTCGGGTTCGAGAAACTGGATTCCGTTTCCTTCATGGCATCCTAGCGTCTAGGGCGCAGTTGTATGTAATGGGTGTGACTCGGGATCAAAACTGTGTACGGTGTGGATGGCCGGAAACGGCCTACCATGTCGTATACTTTTGTGAAGAATTAATAAGGGTGAGGAACTGGTTTCAGGGCGTCCTACGACAGGTAGGCGGTGAGGGATTGTCAATGCTTAGGGCGTTAAGTTTAGAGGTATGGGGTTGTTCGGATGCGGTCCGACGATCGGTTTCGTACTTGGTACTCGATTTTTTATATGTTTCTTGGGGAATGCGGGAGATTAGAAGTGCGACGCGCATCAGGGCACTGGTGTGTCGGTTTTACAGAACGAAATGTAGAAATAGTGAAGTGTATGGACATAGCTGGGAGAGAGACTTTTCGTTGGGATATAGACATCTAACGATGGATGTATTAAAGGGTTTGTGACATCCACTGCGTGTTGAATGGTGCCATGACGGAGCGTGTGGGCTGGTCTCCAGTGAGGGGGGAGGGTGTTTTTCATTTTATGTATGAAGTGCGCTCTTGAAAAGGTGTACAAGATGTGGGATGTGGCCTAGGATGAGGGAAGGTGACCTGTAGTTGGTCCGGGGTTAGGTTCTCGGTGTGATTGTTGACTCAGACTGGGGGGGGGTTCAAAATGGAGACAGTGCATGGTTTTATTATTTTGGTGGAACTATTAGTTATTAAGTGGTAGGTAAACTTCTTTTGCATGGAGAGAGTCGGTCTTATATAGTAGTATAGAGGTATGAGAGTTGGATATTCAAATCGGGCTATTTAGTCCGAAGACTTTCAGAGACAGTGACAACCCATTGTGCCAAATAAGAGTTATATCCTCTGTTTGCGTTACTTTTGTGGCCTTTCATAGGACCTACTCAGATTGTGCGAATTGACAACATGGAGAGATTTCCAAGTTTTATATCTGATGGATAGAACATAGTATACAATTAGGTTATGATTCTTATTAGTGTTGCTTGGTCATGTGTTAAAATTTCTTGTGTTCCGATGTATACTGGTAATATGTACTGACGTTTAGTTAGGTGTTTTGTGTACCTAGTAAGAGGGGGGGAGAATTAAGAGCATAAGAGATCTAATGCCAGAGAACCTAAGGTTTTTCTGATGATATCAAAGGACACCTAGTTTTGTGTTAGGGAGCACACCAAAGCATGTGGAGAGTTATGGCAATTAACCTTGGATGGTATGTTACCATGAACAAGACCTGTGGTAGGAGAATTGTGTTTTGTAGCCTCGAATGTTTTGTTATGATTGGAAACATAAACTTAGGTACTTCTTGATCCCCATGTAACATACATGAGAGTTGGACTGAAGTCCAGTGTCGACAAAGATAATTTGTATTGAACAAATATGTGTTTTGACTTAACTTGTATGTAATACTAAGGCAAACGAACAACATCTATGTATGGTCAAATAGTATACATGGTACGGTTGATTTTGATTTGTAAATGTATTAGGGAGGGGGTGTTGTCGGCGTGTTGTAATATTAATAAGCATTGTTGAACATAATTTCCATTCATATTAGGTATCTTTTATTGTATTGTATATACCTGTATGTACCGTTTTCAATAAGATGTAAAAGTTTTAAATGACGGTATCAACATATTTAAAGTACACATGGTTAGATGTTTATGTTTAGAGTTCGGAGGTATGATGTATTATGTTGAGAAACACTGTGTTGGCCTCTCAACACAAATAAGTTAAGTTGGGGTTTCCCTCGTGATTTGTACAGTGTGGAGCTGCAGTAGGGTCCAGCTACTAGAGCACGTGTTGTACGGTGCTCCGGGAGGGGGAAGGGTTCTTGGTTTGTAATATTAGTTAGTGACATAATACTATGCTGGTTATAGTAATTATCATTGTTTTGAATGTTGTGTTTCCGCAATTGCGGGTTATGATGTAACGGGTTTATATCTAATATGAAATGTCAAATTTCTATCCTGCTGACGTGTTGGATTATGACAGTGTATAATTATTATATTATCACATACATATTTTGTTCCTGTTGTAACTCTTCTTGTCTATACTTGTTTGTACTGTTTTTAATAAAATATATATAAAAAAAAAATTCTAACTGTCTCTCTTGTCTTTTTCTTTCAATTTTTTCTTTCTCCTTTCTCTCTTCTCTTTCAATTTCTAACTGTCTCTCTTGTCTTTCTCGATCTCTTTCTAACTGTCTCTCTTGTCTCTCTCTTTCAATTTCATTTTTTCTTTCCTGAATCTTGGTAACTATGAAAGATTCTAAAGTTTTCCCCGTAATACCTAGCTTAACCCCAGCATTCATCCAGAACTGGTATTCCTCCATACTAACCGGGAAAACTTAACTTACTGGGTGAATGAAACAGATATATATATAAAAAACGAAGGGGGTAACTGTATATTGATAATGACCTCCTGGAATTACGAAGGCAGAGGTTTCCTTCGCCTTATCTGTTAAAGGTACTTGATAGTAACCTTTAAGGAGGTCCAGTTTAGACACAAAAGTAGCCTTACAGACTTAAGACTCAGGGAGAATGACACCAGTCAGTCCATCTATCATCATTCTATCATGCAGGAGGAGCCACATGTCTATGGTGTATCCAACAATATAAGCAGATTCTGTGATGTCACTACTGCAACCTTGAAGAAGGGTTGTAGAGGGTTGAGCAGGCGTCTTCTCCCATCCATCCTTCCTTGAGAATCCGTAGAGGATCTCGTACATTGTGCCCAAAGATCAGCTCAAAGGACTGTACCCTGTAGACTCTTGCACAGTTTCTCTCATTGCGAACAGCAACAGAGGAAGTGATTCATCCCAGTCTGTAGAAAAATGCATGCAAAAAGTTATCATCATTGCTTTTAACGTCTGGTGGAATCTTTCCAAGGCGCCTTGGGACTGAGGATGATAGGCAGTGGATAGATTATGAACTATTCCCAGCCTAGTTAATGCTTCTCTAAATGCTTTGGCAGTGAAGTTAGTGCCTTGATCACTTTGAATAGACTTAGAAATGTCAAAGCAGGAGATAAACTTAGCTAAGGTCTTAATAATTGCTTTGGTATTTATACTGCGCATAGAGACTGCCTCTGGATTTCTAGTTACTCTATCCATAATTGTAAATAAATATTGATTTCCAGACTTAGACTTAGGTAGTGGACCCCATTCCCATGCCGTATGTTTGTTTGTAGATCCTGTTATTGAAAGAAAAACAGTTGAAATTAACACAGAGTTCAATAAGGTCAACAAAATCTCCGGGAGGTAGAGGAAGGTTAAGGCTCTCTTTGAGACCTTCCAGAGTTTTCATTTAACTGTTAATTTATCAAAGTCATCCTTTGGCTAATCTACTATTAATTTTCTGGGCCATGAAGTAGGTAGTGGCAAAGTGGCCCTTAAATTTGCAAAAATTCTGGCCATTAAAAATTATCCAGTTCCCCCTGACAGGAAATCCCTTCAACGTTTTCTAGGGATGGTAGGGTTTTATAGAAGATTCTGTAAAAATTTTGCAGATATTGTTGCACCTCTAACCTCACTTACCAGTCACAAAGTTCCCTTTATTTGGACCCCAGAATGTCAAGATGCCTTTACGAAAGCAAAGAGATTACTTTGTACTGCACCCATTCTGTTGTCTCCAGACTTTTCAAAACCATTTTCCTTGCAGATTGACGCTTGTGAGTCTGGGGTGGGGGCAGTGCTTTTGCAATCTGGGGATGATGGGTTGCAGCCTGTGGCATATTTTTCGGCCAAATACCAACCACACCAGAGGGCCTACTCTACTATAGAGAAGGAGGGCCTGGCTCTACTTCTAGCATTAGAACATTTTGATGTCTACGTGGGCCAATCCTCTCAGGTGGTCACCATCTACAGCGACCACAACCCTCTGGTATATCTCCAGAGTATGAAGAATCAAAATACCAGACTCATGCGTTGGAGTATTAGGTTGCAACCCTACAATATAAAAATTATACACATTGCTGGCAAAAATAATACGTTAGCTGATGTGTTGTCCAGAAGTCATTGCATTTAGTTAGGATGTGTTAGGGACTTTGGGTAGAACCAGCCCTTTTTTTCCCCTAGTGGGTTTTTTTTTTTAGCGGGGGGTGCCCTACTACCGACCGCAGGCACCTTGGACCTATACTAGCCCTACCGTCTGCTCTCTCACTCATAAGTTTAAAGCTGGACTTTATGTCTCGAGAAAAGTTTAGCTTTAACTAATGAGCGGGATGGTTGAGGGAAAAGGCGGTCCCATTATTATAATGTGCCATGGTGACACTCTACCCATTTGAGGTGGAAGCCTAGTCCTGAGCCCTCTTGGGGTGGGGGTGTTGCATGCAAAGAGTATGTAACCTTTATTCGGAGCATGTTAAACACACCCACATAGGCTCCCCTCCAACCAGCGAACCATCGTTAAGGGTTTCGTGATGGGGCCCCATCATCAAATCAACGACTCGGTTCAGCCAATTAAAATGCGAGTTTAACAATGACAAAGGTGACGTGGTTACCACTCGCGGTTTGTCATTGGAATTCCTGCATAGAGCTGGTTGTGGAAAGTTGTCTATCTTTTGGCTGCTGCTTAGCCTAGACAACTGTGGCGTGCACTAAACACTACTCCTTTGTATATAGTGTACATATGTGTAAATAGCCCTTTGTTATATTTGGTGAAGGAAAAGACAAAAGTCTGGAATTAATCTAACTGATTTTTGAAGGAAATACAATTTCAATACATCTTCTACTGTGTTTCTTTGCTCCAAGCTCCCTTTACACTCAGGTTAACAGGCCATTGAACCTGAGTTTGTAATATATACCCTCGACCCTGGCTACACCTGCACCTTACTAAACTTACTAAACATGCTCCAAACAGCAAACAAATTCCCTTTTGAACTTTACTGCATCACTAGAGCTTCAAGTCTCTTGTGAATGGCTCTACTCATACACAAGTCCTCACTACTTCTCCCGACTCCAAGCTCCAGTAATCATCACATCACTGTGCAGTGTGACTGCTTTCTCAACCTTTCCTGCCTGCTCTGCCGCCCTGCCGCCATCCTCGCTCCAGTGAGCCAGTACTACCGTCCACCACCTCTCTGCGTCATCGCTTGCATTACGTCAGTACCACCTGCTCCACAGTGGTTGGGCCACTGATCTTTCATTTCCTCCAAGCCTCCACCATCCCATCCTTTTCCAGTTTATTTCCATCCTTCCCTTTCCTTCTTCCTTCACCATCTCGTCGATTCTCGGCCATATCGATTCGATTCGATGTCGTCAGGCAGAGGCGAGGTGGGTGGTGGTGGTGGTGGTGGTGGTGGCTGCTGAGTGGCTTGCAGGATCTTGGTGGTTGTTGACTGGAGTTTGGTTATTGCAGCATAAGTTGGAGAGTTGCCTGGTGTTTTCTTAAGGTCTTCCTTTAATTTCTTGGAAATGATCTCCTTTCGAACAGGACATTTGGCTGCCAGAGTATGATGATCACTTTTACAATTGATGCAGGTAGCAGCAGTAGTGGAGGTGCAGGTAGCAGCAGTAGTGGAGGTGCAGGTAGCAGCAGTAGTGGAGGTGCAGGTAGCAGCAGTAGTGGAGGTGCAGGTAGCAGCAGTAGTGGAGGTGCAGGTAGCAGCAGTAGTGGAGGTGCAGGTAGCAGCAGTAGTGGAGGTGCAGGAACGAAAGTCATGACCTACAGACCCACAAGTGGAACATATTTTCTTGTTCTTGACGTGACAATCGTTGGTAGAATGACTGTAGGAAAAGCATGTCCAGCAAGGTGAAATTTGCTTGAAACGTTCAGGCTCAAGTTGACCAGGGTTGATGTAGTAGTATGAGACAGCTAGACCATCAGAGAGAGCTCTGGCAGCCATGTTCACGTCGATAAACGTGATTTTCAGCATTGATGAAGCATTAGGGATCTTGATTACAGCTTCTAATTCAGCCCAATCGTTGAGATCTTCAATTGATTGCTTGATTTCGTCGGTAGTCATGGAGGTGATAAGTTTGTCCAGCCTTTTCATAAACACCGATCGTTTTGCTCTCATAAATGGTGATGTTGAGAGAACAAAGCCTTGATCATCAAGGGTCTTGATAGCAGGTGGTGAGAGGACTTTTTCTGCTTCCTCATCATTGATGAATGTGACAAGGAAGGCTTCATGAAGAGTGGAAATTCCTGAGAATATCAACTGCAAATTGTTTTTAAGGGTAGTAGCAAGGGCCAGCTTGGAAGCATCAGTGGTTGAAGAGTCCTTAGCCTTGATCTTCACTCGGTGAGCCATGGTGGAGCAGGTAAAGGTTCCCCTCCCCAACGGGGATCGTAGGAAGACTGAAAACCGAAAGTCAGAACTGCTGTGACTGCACTGGGCAAAGTCAACAAGCAGACTCCCGTATCTATCATAGTTAGGGTTGTAGCCAGCAACAGCTTTAAGAGCACTAAGTCTATCTTTGCATTTCTTTTTTAGTTGTGGTATAGTGGATTTGTTAAAGGGTACATCTACTCCAAGATATCTGTAAGGTTTAACGTAGCTAATGTTTTCACCCTGCAAATAGATGGGTGGGGGATGTCGTTTGCTTGTTAATATCTTTGTTTTACAGGAAGATATTACGAGGCCTAGTCGATTACAAATTGCTTGAACTTCATTAAGAGCGGCACTCATCTTTTTGTGCCCTGTTGTATGGATCATTATGTCATCAGCATAGCTTATAGCTATATGTTTAGGTGAGGTAGGTAGAGCATTTAGGAGAGCATTACCAAAGAAAAAGACCAAAATAGTGCGATTTTCATGAATCTTTTGACGTAAATGAGGCGTGAGCGAGTCTCCAAGATTATCACGAAAGTATGATTTTGGCCTATTGTTTGATCCTCTCCATTATTAATAATTAACTTGAAATGATTTTCACAGGGAACATAAAGCAAAGTGTGTTTGTATTTGCTGTGGTAAAAAAATTGGAATATCTCAAATATTTTTTATTTTGTGAGGGGTAAAGAGGTAGATATTTTGGTGAGTGTCAAAAACGTTACAAATTTAATTTTTTTCCGCATGAAGATAACCAATTTTACATTCATTGATTCCATAGATACTTCGTGTTTGACATATTCTACGAGTGGGAAGTGTCACCAGTGCCGCAGGTGCCACCAGATCAGAAAACGATGCTGTCATTTGTCATAATCAGTATTTTTTTTTCTCTCTCTGTTGTTTGTTTTCCGATCTTATTGAAACTTTCTCACATCATTCTAAGTACATGCTTCTAAAGGTATACCAAAAAGCAAAAAAATCGGACGACAAATAACGGAGATGCCATGAACAGCAGCGTTCATCCATTGTTCAAGCAGGCACTGGACAGGCACCTAAAGTCAGTACCGGACAAGCCAGGCTGTGGTTCGTATGTTAGACTGCGTGCGGCAAGCAGTAACAGTCTGGATGATCAGGCCTTGATCCAACATGAGGCCTGGTCTCAGACTGGGCGACGGGGGCATTGACCCCTGAAACTCGCTCCAGGTAAACTCCAGGTAATGTGAAGATCAATCGACATTGTGGAGACTGCCCTCAATACTGAAACATTGCTACTACCTGTCACCAACATTAACACATGAGCGA
Organism: Cherax destructor; assembly: GCA_009830355.1. Taxonomy (NCBI): domain Eukaryota; kingdom Metazoa; phylum Arthropoda; class Malacostraca; order Decapoda; family Parastacidae; genus Cherax; species Cherax destructor. The sequence goes on from WNWK01013526.1 coordinate 43,152, forward strand.
GCCAGCGCCTCAATCCCTCATATCACTCACAGAAGTACACTACATGATATACAGTCTCATCAACCACACAAACTCTACAGGCACCATCCTCCTCCACCTTCCCATACAATAACGACACTCTAGCAGATAGAATACCATGTAAAAACTTATACATATGCTCTTGCGCTACCGTCCACAGGATGGATATGGGGTGCACAATAAACTAGCCACTTTGGTGGCAAAATCTAAATCTAATCCCTCAGAGGGATGTCTAATTTCGCAAACTTACTCCAAATGCTTCCCCAGTCATACATAAGGATATAAGGAAACTTCAGGAGCCCTTATATCTCCCATTAACACTTTATGCAAAACCCTAATCTTAATTTGTCGCGGCACCCACACGGACATCATCACCCTCAACAACCGTAAACAGTCTCGAAAATCTATCCCCCTAAACGTCCTAAATAACACATCATAAACACACTCAAGACATCCCTCTTTGAAAGGTCCTCCATGAAGCACTGTGCTTTAACATAAACACACAATACACGTTTTTGAAGATCAAATAACCCCAGACCTTCCTTTCTTACTGGCAACGTGATGACTTCCCTCCACAACCATTCACACTTTGAGGACCACAAGAACTTAAAAATCCTACTCTGAATCCTTCGTATCACCACGGTAGTTAAAAGGTACACCACTGCTACATAGCATACCTTACTGTACAGGAGGGTATTTACAGTAATGGTTCTCTGCACGAGTGTTAAATGATAAGGCCGGAGTCCAATAGACAATGCTATTCTCAACTCTCTCCTAATTTGCAACCCTCGCCTCCTCTCACTCGCATACACAAACCCAAAGATCATCGTTAGGGAGCAACCCCAGTCCCTACAGCGTTCCCACTCACCACGACCCAATATCTTAGATATATCAATGTTCACTTCCATACCTGACGCCTTCCCAAACTTTTCAGCCAGTCTTTCCAGTGCAAGAAGGTTCGTGTGTTCATTCACTAATAACGTCGTGTCATCTACATATCCCACAATAACTGGATAAACTCTCCTACCCACACCCATCCTACTACTCTATCTCTCACCATCCTATAGAATGGGTCTTGCACACAATCGAAGAGCATCTGAGACAATGGACAGCCCTGCCTCAGACCTCTACCCATAGGTACAACCCCACCTAATCGACTGTTAACCTGAATTCTGGCCAGTGCCCCGCTATATAATGTATCCACCCACCTTACTACTTCCTTCCCAAACCTCTGCTTATGTGAGATACAATGCAGTGCTTCCCTTTCCACCGAATTATATGCCCTTCTTCAATCAAGGGCAAATAATGCCCTCTTTCTTCCAGTGTCATGCAGTGCACTCACCAAGTCCACAATAATTGAATGTCCCGATAACATGGATCTACCCAGGATACCATATTGTCCAGGCGTGACTACACGACCCACTACACACTTTATTCAGTTGCCCAACACCTTGGCGAAGATTTCATAATCGGCGCACAATAGGTAAATAGCACGATAATCGCCAATACCCACCTACTTCTTATCCTTAGGGACAAGCATCACAACTGCTGTCGACTGCACGGACCCCAATCTACCTTCATTTTAATTACACTCATCAGATGTACGAAAAAAAACCATAATAATTCCCAATGCTTAACATAAGATTCAATTGGAATGCCATAGCTGACAGTGCCCTAAAAATGTCCTCCTGCACAATGGCGCTCCCCAACGGTATCCTGTCCCGTTCCTTAAGATTACGCGACTTTCCCTCACAAATATCAGACAATGTGCTTTCGTCCACCACCTTCATTTCCCAATTCTGCTCAAACCATCTATCTACAAAAACATCTATCGCTTCAGTGGTTTGCAGGACTTGGACCTCCCTGAAGCCCCGGACATCACAATGAACCTTTATAGATGGCATTGTAGTTGCCTGCCTCCTCTGCCACTGTGCTTGTAAAACACAGGCTGATGGTCTATCTCCCTATAAAACCTCCTCCACTGCTGCCTGTACCCTCACTGCATCATACTACTCATTATGCAATCTCTTCAAACTCTCCATTTCACCCACGCGATACACCCCCACTGCCGCCCCTTTACTATGATATTGCCTCTGGCCATGCCCCATGTCTGTGACGCTCTATCTCCACAAGGTCAATCCTGGTGACACTCTGTCGGTCCGTCCTACAGGGACATTCCACAGCCATGTGTCCATACCCCTCACAAATCCTACAAGTCCATCATTGTCCTTCATAGGAGACCATTAGTTGTGTTCCAAATCTTCCAGGACTACCTAGGATGGCACAGGGTACTTCAGAGACATTTTGAGAGAGTACATCCTATTGCACCCCCAGAATTGGGCCTCAATGTATATAATGTATATTTCTATTTTCTATAATTTTATATTGCTGATATTATCGATAATAGCTAAATCGTTAATATCTTGCTTTATACTATTATTAGACTATTATTTGACTTATTTGACCTATTTGACTTAGCTATATTTATTAGGTAGGATGTGATATTTTATATTGAGCTCGAGTGTCGTAACTGCCTTGGAGTTGGCAAACTACTGTTATGCTGCCGGCGTCTAGTTGCTGGGAGGAGTCAGTCGCTGAACACACCTGAGCTGGGTGGTTGTTCCTCTTCCCTCTCTCTCTTTGGCCTGCTGACCATCGTCGAGTCAACACCTCACTCTTATTTCTACTTGTTTTCTCGACATTAGACTCTGTTGGGTAGAGTATGCATTCGATGGTGAGACGAATCATACTTCTCAGGACTCTGTGTAACTCTGTTCACAGAGAATAGACTAGACAGTGATTATTCGACGTTGTTCTGGGTTGTGTGTCACATTGACACTCTGATACAACTCAGGTCTCTAGCTATAGCTCTGGACCTAATTCGATAAGGCATCTGTGCACAGCCAGTTTGGGATTGTTTATGCTGAACCTAGCTTCAGTAGAAAGGGAGTTTTGTGACTGTTTTGGAGGATCTACTGATGGTCCCCAGTTAGGGTCGATTTTCTATCTCCTTGTTCCTGACGCTGTGTTGCTGTTGCCTGTTATATTGCTGTTCTGCGAATTGGTCATTTTACTGGACAATCAAGCTGTTCTGATTGTCAGTTTGTTAGAGCAGATAGCTTAAGAGTTGTTCTGTCGTACACTGGTTGAGTCGAGTCTTAGAGTTACCGGGAGCACACTCATACACACATTTATTCTTATTTGTATATATTATTGTTATTACTGACATTGTACCTGATGGTACTTCTGAGTCATTTATATATATGTGCCTTCAGCACAGACTTATTGTATATGAGAGCAGTGTAGGAGCTACCCTCCTAATTAACCTCCTAATTGATATCTTAATATCTTTATATTTGATTTACTTTGCTACCCTAGATTTTCTCACTTTGTTAATAAACCTTTTAAATATCTGTTTGGTTAGTACCCTATCAGTTGCAATCCCTCTAAGCTATATAATATGTCGGATAACTGAACCAGGATACTGACTTTGTTGCAAAAGCCCAGTAACAGGCTGGATGCTAGAAGGGCTATCCTTTCTAGTGTTCACTGGAGATGTCTATTACTAATAGATATCGTGTCATTTGTAACACATCCCCTCATACAAACCAGTATACACGCCAGTCATCCACGCTCCCAGTTGCTCCACATTTATTTTCGGTGTCCTCAAAGGGAACATGACGTAGTTTCACCCAAGTGTATCATTTGGACACATCCACCAGGCTCAATTTGGCATCTGAATTCACCTCCATCACTACGTCATGAAATTTATCAACCACCTTGTCATACACCTGAGCAGATACCAACTTGACAAACAATCATTTAGTTCCATTCATCACTACACCATAGAGATCCTCGTCTACTATTCCTTATGTGTCTCAAATGATGGTGGATGGTAGTACATTTGCCCCCTTCAGCAGTTCAATTCCAAATGTAATTACACGTTTCCTCAATCGTGTGGCCATTATGTTCACGGGCAAACCACTCGGAGAGGTTGGAAGAACCATCACAGCAGGTCCACACAAGCCACTTTCTAGGCGGCTGAGGAGGCCAAAATAATATAATAATAATAATAATTTTAATTTTACAAGTACATTTAAAAGTTATACAGACCATTGCTGACATCATTGACATACTACTATATGAAAAGCCGCTTCTTATCCTTAGCATTTCACGCAAATTAGGTCAGTTTTGTCCCAGGATGTGACCCACACCAGTCCACTAACACCCAGGTACCTATTTTAAACTGATGAGTAAACACGGACAGCAGGTGTCTTATGGAAACACGTCCCTAATGTTTTCCAGCTGTACCGGAGGTGATTTGAAACCTGGACCTCAGTGAGTGAGCCAAGTGTGTTAGCGATACAAGATACAATATGTTTTACAAGACTGTACAAAGTTGTTTTTACATACATAGAAAATAAATATGCTCGAACATACATTGTTCTTCCCCAGTATCCACTGATCTACCCCATTATCCACTGATCTACCCCAGCATCCACTCATATACACCTGCTTTCACTGATCTACCCAAGCATCTACTCATGTACACCTTCTTTCACTGATCTACCCAAGCATCTACTCATGTACACCTGCATCCACTGATTTACCCCAGCAGTCACTGATCTACCTCAGCATCCAATGATATACCCAAGCATCCACTGGTCTACCCCAGCATTCACTGATCTACCCCAGCATTCACTGATCTATCCCAGCATCAACTAATCTACCCCAGCATCCACCGATCTACCCAAGCATCCACTGGTCTACCCCAGCATTCACTGATCTACCCCAGCATCCAATGATATATCCCAGCGTTCACTGATCTACCCGAGGATTCGCTGATCTACACCAGCATTCACTGATCTACCCCAGCATCAACTAACCTACCCCAGCATCCAGTGATCTACCCCAGCATCATCTATGGAGGTTCCTCAGTACAGGTTAAATAATCATCTTGGGATACAACCTGATTTCCTCTCAAACTTGCAGATGTTTCTCCTCCATTATTACATCCAGGTGAATATAAAATGCAGTATGTATATATGTATTTACAACCCTAAGGTTTTTAAAATTTACTATAAAAAAGCCTATGGTTCGTAGTTCTTCGAAACAAAAATTGAGTTTTGTAATATAAGCAATAAATTACATGTTTTGCCTGACTTAAATTTGTTATATAATTATTTTTTAAGTCTTTTATAATTGTAAACCTTTTTTATAATTTTACAAAATCTTAACATTCACAGTTATTTTTTAAAAAAATCTTGAGCATTACTATAAATATTACATAATTTCTATATACATAATAGGAAATGACTAAAAAAAATATTTTTGTTTACGTTTTTTGATTAAAAAAAACGTATTTTGATGAGTAACTAATATATTTTATTTTCTTTAGTCATTTAACCCACATACGTAATATGTATAATAATACATACTATCTTTATTTACTACCAGTACATTGTCGATCACCATGCCCAGCCCTTCTAGGGCAGGGTAGGTGCCAAGGCTGGAGCTTGCTACCATCTGCGGCTCGCAAGCCTGTCCTTCCCGTCAGCCTCCTTGGGGCGGGGAAGGTGGCAGACCAGAGTGGCCTAACATCTATCTACCAACCTGCCTAGTGCTTGTGGGTGAATATGGCTAGGCCTGGGACCAGTTGGTCCCGCTGCTGAGGGGTACCCCCTCCCATGGGAGACTTAGGTCTCTGCTACTCCCACGCCAGGGAGCCGGAGCCGGGTCGCCATCTGGTAAAGACCCGGGCCGGGAGATTTCCCGGTGAATCAACACCTACCCTACCAGTACATGTACAAGGTATACAGACCATAGCTGACATCAATGACATACTATTATATAGAAAGCACCTTGTTATGCTGAGCATTTCCCGCAAATTAGGTCAGTTTTGTCAAAGGATGCGACCCACACCAGTCCACTAACACCCAGGATGTGACCCACACCAGTCCATGCCACCCACACCAATCCACTAACACCCAGGATGCCACCCACACCAGTCCACTAACACCCAGGATGCCACCCACACTAGTCCACTAACACCCAGCAACCCACCCACACCAATCCACTAACACCCAGGATGCCACCCACACCAGTCCACTAACACCCATGATGCCACCCACACCAGTCCACTAACACCCAGGATGCCACTCACACTAGTCCACTAACACCCTGGAGGCCACCCACACCAATCCATTTCCACCCAGGATGCCACCCACACAAGTGCACTAACACCCAGGATGACACCCACACCAGTCCAAAAACACCCAGGATGCGACCCACACCAGTCCACTAACACCCAGGATGACAACTTTTATAGTAGCGCTATTAAGTGGTGATATCCATACTAATCCAGGACCTCAATCTATGGTAAAGGAGCAAAACAGACAGATAAGTCATGGTGATAATGACGGTCTAGTAGCTAGTAATGATAACCTTAACTCCATATGTAATGCACAGACAACAGATCCATTCTTAATAGTATCTCAAACACCACCAGACATATGTATACACCGAACTAAGGTACGAAAGAAGAACAGTAAACTTACCATATGTAAAATGTGTGAGGGTGGGTGCATAATGTATGTGTGTTCAATTATTTTAATGGTGCCAGATTTCATTTTGTTTGTAACAAATGCACTTTGGCACAGTTACCCTTTAGCAATGATGACATTGATTTACCTATTTTTAATGCTAATGACCCCTTCCAAAATTGGAAGAGATTAGGATTCTAGCTAACAGAACTAGAGCGGCAGTTATATCCATCTCGGAATCCTGGTTGGATGATACGGTGACTGACAACGAGGTCAAAATAGAAGGTGACAACATAAAACGCTTAGATAGGAATTGAAAAGGTGGTGGGGTATGTGCCTACATTAGGAACGACTTAGCCTATAATCGAAGACCTGATTTAAATGACAATAAACTGGAGATTCTATGGTTTGAAGTGTTGCTTCCCAAGACCAAACCCTTCTTAGTAGGAACTAGTTATCGCCCTCACACCTATGACCAGTTCTTAGAGGACTTTTCTAGAGTCTTGTCAGGACTTGATGACAATGACGAGACAGTAATGCTGGGTCTTTATTTTTTCCAAAATGGCGGACTACCGGAGGAGAGTAAACACCGTCTGTTTGGAATTGTTAATTATTATTATTATTATAATCATGGGGAAGCGCTAAACCCGTAGGATTATACAGCGCCCTGTGGGGAGGTCGATGGAAGGTATTCAGGCTTAATTCAGGGAATTGGAGCACAGATCCAATTCCCTAGATCAAGAGCCCCTCACCAGCATCAAGGAACCTCCCTTGAGGGGCTTGGAATTGTTAAAAGGAGCTGTCTACCCGAGCAATAGCGACGTCATCCTACCTCTCATAATTCGAGATACGTACATACTTTCAAGGAGGAGGAGGAGGTGTTGATTCACCGGGAATTCTCCCGGTCCGGGTCTTTACCAAATGGCGACCCGGCTCCGGCTCCCTGGCGTGGGAGTAGCAGAGACCTAAGTCTCCCATGGGAGGGGATACCCCTCAGCGGTGGGACCAACTGGTCCCAGGCCTAGCCATATTCGCCCACAAGCAAAGTAGGTAGATAGTTGCTAGGCCCCTCTGGTCTGCCACCTTCCATTCCCCAAGGAGGCTGACAGGAAGGGCAGGCTTGTGAGCCGCAGATGGTAGCAAGCTTCAGCCTTGGCACCTACCCTGCCCTAGAAGGGCTGGGCATGGTGATCAATCATACTTTCAAGGAGGAGGAGGAGGTGTTGATTCACCGGGAAATCTCCCGGCCCGGGTCTTGACCAGATGGTGACCCGGCTCCGGCTCCCTGGCGTGGGAGTGGCAGAGACCGAAGTCTCCCATGGGAGGGGGTACCCCTCAGCGGTGGGACCAACTGGTCCCAGGCCTAGCCATATTCGCCCACAAGCACGTAGGTAGATAGTTGCTAGGCCCCTCTGGTCTGCCACCTTCCCCGCCCCAAGGAGGCTGACGGGAAGGGCAGGCTTGCGAGCTGCAGATGGTAGCAAGCTCCAGCCTTGGCACCTACCCTGCCCTAGAAGGGCTGGGCATGGTGATCGACCATATACTTTCAAGGAGGAGGAGGAGGTGTTGATTCACCGGGAAATCTCCCGGCCCGGGTCTTTACCAGATGGCGACCCGGCTCCGGCTCCCTGGCGTGGGAGTAGCAGAGACCGAAGTCTCCCATGGGAGGGGGTACCCCTCAGCGGTGGGACCAACTGGTCCCAGGCCTAGCCATATTCGCCCACAAGCACGTAGGTAGATAGTTGCTAGGCCCCTCTGGTCTGCCACCTTCCCCGCCCCAAGGAGGCTGACGGGAAGGGCAGGCTTGCGAGCCGCAGATGGTAGCAAGCTCCAGCCTTGGCACCTACCGTGCCCTAGAAGGGCTGGGCATGGTGAGCGACCTACTTTCAAGGAGGTGGAGGAGGTGTTGATTCACCGGGAATTCTCCCGGCCCGGGTCTTTACCAGATGGCGACCCGGCTCCGGCTCCCTGGCGTGGGAGTAGCAGAGACCGAAGTCTCCCTTGGGAGGGGGGTACCCCTCAGCGGTGGGACCTACTGGTCCCAGGCCTAGCCATATTCGCCCACAAGCACGTAGGTAGATAGTTGCTAGGCCCCTCTGGTCTGCCACCTTCCCCGCCCCAAGGAGGCTGACGGGAAGGGCAGGCTTGCGAGCCGCAGATGGTAGCAAGCTCCAGCCTTGGCACCTACCCTGCCCTAGAAGGGCTGTGCATGGTGATCGACCCTACTTTCAAGATCCCTACCGAGGATTTGTACGAGGTTTCCCTGAATAGTAACGCAAGACATAGCAGCATATGTGTAGATAACCTAGGATAACCCAAAAAAAGTCAGAGTGACTTATTTCCATTGGGGTCCTTTTTATACCTTATTTTTTTACATTGTTGGATATATATGTAATTATATTATAAAGGATATATGTATACACTAGGAATAAGGTAAAAAGAGTTATTTACATTTACATGTGTGTTAGCTTAAAAAATAAAAAAAATCATTCTCCTCCCTTTCTGTCGCTACATAATAAGAACCTTCAAAACCAGGGATGCCAAGCCCATGTTGACACTTTACAGATCGCTTGTTCTATCTAGGCTGGAATATTGCTGCACACTAACTGCACCTTTCAAGGCGGGTGAAATTGCTGACCTTGAAAATGTGCAGAAAACCTTCACCGCATGCATAAGTGCGATAAACCACCTCAATTACTGGGAACGCTTGAAGTTCCTAAACCTGTACTCTCTAGAACGCAGGCGGGAGAGATACATTATTATATACACATGGAAAATTCTCGAGGGCTTAGTACCAAACTTGCACACAAAAATCACTCCCTACGAAAGCAAAAGACTCGGCAGGCGATGTAACATCCCCCCAATGAAGAGCAGGGGTGCCACTAGCACGTTGAGGGACAACACAATAAGTGTCAGGGGCCCAAGATTGTTCAACTGCCTCCCAGCATACATCAGGGGGATTACCAACAAGCCCCTGGCTGTCTTCAAGCAGGCACTGGACAGGCACCTCAAGTCGGTACCTGATCAGTCGGGCTGTGGTTCGTACGTTGGACTGCGTGCCGCCAGCAGTAACAGCCTGGTTGATCAGGCTCTGGTCCAACAGGAGGCCTGGTCACAGACCGGGCCGCGGGGGCGTTGACCCCTGGAATTCTCTCCAGGTAGACATTCATTAGGTGCCTTTTGGTTCTCTTCTTGAACTGGCTCATGCTATGACTGGCTTTGACATGTGCAGGCAGTCTGTTCCATTCTTTTATTGCTGTACAATAAAAGGTGTTTGAAGCCTGGCCACTGACTGTGGGTACTACAAAATTGTGCTCTCATCCCCTAGTACTATGACTGCTTTCGTTCCCAGCCTTGACAAAATTGGCAGCAAGATTTTCTGGACACTGTGAGCAATTTTATAAACTTGATTTAAGTTGTTTTACTCTGTCTTTAATATTCAGCATATCCAATTGTTGTAATTCATCCTGGCCTACATGCTCTCTTGGACACAGGTCCAGGATGAATCTTACCATTTTGTTCTGGGTGATTTGCAGCTTATCTTTCAGTTTTTTTGTCAAGGCAGATTATCATGAAGAGCAAGGGTAGTCCATATGACATTGTATAAGGGCTAGACATAGGGTCCTGCGAGACTCAGTAGGTAGACACTGTGCTTGTCTGTAGAGGGTTGTGGACACGTATCAAGAACGGCCCATTGTCGTCAACGCTAGCCTGGAGGTGTGCCTTCGCGATGTTTTGGCACATTATTCATGGATTCGTCTTCATAATATTCCATTCGAAGCGAACGAAGTGGATGTACGACGTGAGTATGGACGTTATGGAACTATACATGCTGTCAACGTGGGGCGATGGTCCCAAGGAATCTATGCAGGTATGTTAGAGGGGTCTTTTTCCATGAAAATGACTTTGAGACATCCTATACCCTCATATGTGACATTGGAGGCGTTCAGGACGCAAATCTACGTTACCTACCCGGGGTAGGTAAGGACGTGCCGTCTGTGTGGTGACCCTGGTCAAATGGCCGCGACTTGCAAGTGACGGAGGTGGCAGCAGCACAACTAGTGCCGTTATGGACGAGTGTGTACAACCAACGAAGGATGCCTTATTGGTGGTACATAATGTTCTACAGGTTCTACCTGCAAATAGGACGTGGAAGAGATCGTCTCGACGTTTCCACCAGCATCTGAGGGTGATCAAGTTGGTGGTGCCGCGGGTGCATCACCTCTGGTGGAAGGGGTGCTGAGCCCGCCATTAGTGTTGCCCGGTTTTGAAGATATTCAGAGGCTACTCGACAGCCCATCGCCGATGGATTTACTGTCTACGACAGTGACTTCGCCTGTGGTGGAGACTGTACTTGTGTGTAGTGTGGGTGCAGAGGGAAGGCGTGTGCCTCATAAATCTATGGTAGAGGCGGACGTGGAGGTGCACAAGGAAGATGGTGATGGAGACATGGATTATGAGGGAGCTTCCCATAAGAGGCCCAGTGCAACTGTGAAGGATGACGTACTAACACCGGGTCAGAGGTCAAGCAAAATGGCTTGGGCAGATGTGGTCAAAAGTAACGAAGGTGCTCCCTTAGGTAAGTTAGGTGGGGGTGGTGGGAAGTCAGCTAGGAGTAATAGTGGAAAGTCCAGGTCAGGTTTGTCAGCGGCAGGAAAGCAAAATGATAAAACCCCGCCATTGTCTTCAAGTGCATTACAATTAATGTTAATGGCCTCTGTACAGAGGTCAAGAGACGATGGGTGGAGGTATCACTATGACGTTTGGATGTTGATGTGTTCTTTATGCAAGAACATAATTTTATGTGTGGAAGTGAGTTGCGAGTGCGAGGGTATACATGTTATGTGGGGAACTCGGACAAGTTCAAAGCTGGGGTTTTGGTAGGCATACGGGAGACCAGTCCTTTTACGTTGTTGGCATGGGATTGGGGCGGTGGGGGACGGGTTGTGCGTGTTGTGGGAACATGGCGGCACATACAGGTAGGTTTTGTTTGTGTGTATGCCAGCGACGTCCAATAGATGGGTGAAGAAGGATTTTGTGCGTGAGCATTTAGTATATTTTCTAAGGGAACTCCCCTTAGTTTCCGTGATTGGCGGAGATTGGAATTAAGTTACCAGGGGAAAGGATGTTGAACCAAGAGGAGGGTGTCTCTTAGAGATTTTAAGGGATGTACTGCGGGTGGTTGGTTTTGTTGACATTTTTGGGGGTGGGGGTGGAATGTAGATTTTACCTTTTGTCAAAGAGGTTATGCCGCGCATTTGGATAGGGTA
>WNWK01013527.1:0-54980 GCA_009830355.1 Cherax destructor
GAATCAGGGTTTGTATGGGAGAACTTGGGTTGAAGCTTTCTCAGAGGGTTATAGAACGATGACGGTGGTGTCCCTTTTAAGGTTTTGGGGATGACGTAGGAACCATTCGAGGGGACTGGTCGAGTGGGGGAGGGGGAGGTTGGGTATATCCGGAAGGGTTGACTAGGGTATAGTATGGTTGATTGATGTGTGGTTGGTTAGCGTGGGTATACAGGGTTGAAGCTAGGATGGGTTGGGACGGGGGTGGTATCGTGGGTGTCCGATTTTTGGACGTTTCGGGGATGGGGTTGTAGGTCAATGTTCAGGTGTGTGTTGACTCAGACTTGGAGTGATGTTGGTTGGGGGGGGGGTCATAGGGGTCATGGACGCATGGGGTTTTCCTCTAGGATGTAGTAGTGTAATCTAAAGTTAATGTAGTAGGGTTTGTCGGTGGTGATGTGCTGGCGTTTTGCATTTATGTGGCAGGTTTGAGGTTAGGAGGTATTAGGTGTTAGACAACCGACAGTGTGCAGGTGTGCTTGGGTGAAGTTGTCCCAGGTATCTGTGGCAATTCATGTAGGATAAAGTTGATGTTTTGCTATGTTTGTCTTAAGTTTAACGTTTTTAGTATTGTATTCTGTATGTGTTCCCTAACTTTTGTTTGAATTATACAGGAGCAGCTTCTGCATATTTTTGGGTTTTTCTAGTGTTTGTATATGTATGCAACACAAATGTGTTTTGTGTGGTCTTATTATCCGGTGTGGGAATGTGACGTTGTGTTGTAGACAGTGTTGTCTACGGTAGTGATGGCTTGATGTTAATGTATTTCTTATTTAAGATGATGTTGTGGTGTGACCCTTGTTTCGGGGTCAGTTGTTTTGTGTTATTGTGTAACACCTGTTTTATAGGCAGAAAGTTTAAGGTTTTATTTTATTTCATGCCTATGTACTGCGTTTTGTGGTAGGGAAGAAGTAAAATATGTAACCAGCGGTTAAATTTTGTGGTGTTTTTGAGACAATGTATGTTCAGTTTCATTGACAGTGTGTTATGTTATTGTATAGAAAAACTTAGCTAGGATTGGGTAGTAGGATGGACATTTTTGTTTGTGCTTTTGGCACGGGTTCTTATTATAGGATATATAGACTGATGTGTTTATTCCTGTTCTGTTTGCTTGTTTTTGTTTATATGAGCCTGATTATTTTTGGGATTTTATTGGATTGTTATGTATATGTGTTTCTAATAAAATATAAAAAAAAACTTCGCAACCATGCCTCCCATAGCTCAAATGATCTATAAACCCTACCGTCAACCCATGTAACACCGAGAGGATAAACAGTCGCCACAAACCACAGTTTACTATAAATTAGAGCATTCACTACCACTGCTCTTTGTAACAACGTTACCTCTCCATGACTGAAACCACTTAACCTACCTAGCGCTTTGTTCACCACTAACTCCGAATTTAAGTCCCTTGCCAACTGACTATTATGACTAAAAATGACCCCACATATTTTTAAGCTATCAACACATCCACCCACACCTACTTCCCAACGGCCCACCCACCCACGAACCTACCTCCAACAACCTAGATTTCGCTCTATTGATGCCCATCCCAGTAGCCCCTCCAAACACATGTATGGATCCTGTGATCTCAAGGATTCTGTATATACTACAAATACTATTTAATTCTTAATGTATTTAAATATAAATATATCTAGTGTAATAAACACTTTGAACGTAGTGTTCATGTTTAATGTTTTGACCTTTCTGAATTTATTTTGATTTTTTTTTTAAGTACTGAGGTTACCCTTGGTGGCAAAACATAGTCGTGGAAACACTCTTATTACCACTTGCACTCAGTTCTGTTACTGTGGAATTATGGAATCCAGTGCAGTAACACAGGTATAATACATAATAGAGAGGGTGAGAAGAGAGCGCGAGAGAGAGAGAGAGTGTGTGTGTGTGTGTGTGTGTGTGTGTGTGTGGACCACACTGTGAGACAGTGTGGTTGTTTGTTAATTTGTCACATTATGCTGTTTATGGCATTATATTGAGATAAAAACTTAAAGTGCTTTAAACCGCATGTAGTGCCTTATTACCATACCTGCTGCAATAAAATACCATTATTATATTTCAGCGTTGCTTGGAGGGAAGAGTGTGGAGAAGGCGGCGGTGGTGGTGGTGGTAGTGGCAGAGAGAGGTGGTGGTGGTAGAGAGAGGTAGTGATGATAGTTAAGAAATGCAGTACTGGTAACGGAGTGAGGTTGTGATGCATCTGTTCCTTGCATGGACCATGATTCGAATTCTCGTCCATTATTTTGTTATACATACAATATATATATATATATATATATATATATATATATATATATATATATATATATATATATATATATATATATATATATATATATATATATAATAATAATAATAATAATAATAATAATAATAATAATAGGTAGTAGGTTGGTAGACAGCAACCCCCCAGGGAGGTACTACCATCCTGCCAGGTGACTGTGAAACAGAAACCTGAAAGTGTTTTACATGATGGTAGGATTGCTGGTGTCTTTTTTCTGTCTCATACACATGCAAGATTTCAGGTACGTCTTGCTACTTCTACTTACACTTAGGTCACACTACGCAAACATGTACACGTTTATGTATACACACTCATCTGAGTTTTCTTTGATTTTATCTTAATAGTTCTTGTTCTTATTGCTTTTCCTTTCATATCCTTTGGAAGTGGAATAAGAATCTTTCCTCCGTAAGCCATACGTGTTGTAAAAGTCAACTAAAATGCAGGGAACAATGGGCTAGTAACCCCTTTTAATGTATAGCTTACTAAAAAGAAGAAGAAGAAAACCGTCAAAGTGGGATGTTTGAATGTGCGTGGATGTTGTGCAAATGATAAGAAAGAGATGATTGTAGATGTTATGAATGAAAAGAAGCTGGATGTCCTGGCTTTAAGTGAGACAAAGCTGAAGGGGGTAGGAGAGTTTCAGTGGGGAGAAATGAATGGGATTAGGTCAGGGGTTTCAAATAGAGTTAGAGCTAAAGAAGGAGTGGCAATAATGTTGAATTATCAGTTATGGCAGGTAAAGAAGGAATATAAATGTATAAATTCAAGGATTATGTGGAGTAAAATAAAGGTTGGATGTGAAAAGTGGGTTATAGTAAGTGTTTATGCACCTGGAGAAGAAAGAAGTGTAGAGGAGAGAGAGAGATTTTGGGAAATGTTGAGCGAGTGTGTGGGGAGTTTTGAACCAAGTGAGAGAGTAATTGTGGTTGGGGATCTTAATGCTAAAGTGGGTAAAAATGTTGTGGGAGGAAGTAGTAGGTAAATTTGGGGTGCCAGGGGTAAATGTAAATGGGGAACCATTAATTGAGCTATGTGTAGAAAGAGGTTTGGTAATAAATAATACATATTTTATGAAAAAGAGGATAAATAAATATACAAGGTATGATAAAAGGTTGATGGGTAGGCTTCAGGATGTACATGTTTATAGAGGGGCAACGGATATATCAGATCATTATTTGGTTGTAGCTACAGTTAGAGTAAAAGGTAGATGGGACAAAAAGAAAATGGCAACAGCAAGTAAGAGAGAGGTAAAAGTGTATAAACTAAGGGAGGAGGAAGTTAGGGTGAGATATAAGCAACTATTGGCAGAAAGGTGGGCTAGTGCATGTATGAGTAGTGGGGGGGTTGAGGAGAGTTGGGATAGTTTTAAAAATGCAGTATTAGAATGTGGGGCAGAAGTTTGTGGCTATAGGAGGGTGTGTGCAGGAGGAAAGAGGAGTGAGTGGTGGAATGAAGAAGTAAAGGGTGTGATAAAAGAGAAAAAGGTAGCTTATGAGAGATTTTACAAAACAGAAGTGTTAATAGAAGAGCAGAGTATATGGAGAGTAAAAGAAAGGTGAAGAGAGTGGTGAGAGAGTGCAAAAGAAGAGTGGATGAAAGAATGGGAGAGGCTCTGTCAAGAAATAACAAAAAAGGCACAATACCGTGACTGGAACAATACACACACAACCCGCACATATAAAAAGAGAGGAGCTTACGACGACGTTTCGGCCCGACTTGGACCATTTACAAAGTCACAAAGTCAAGAAATTTTGCTGAAAACAAGAAATTTTTTTGGAGTGAGATAAACAAGGTAAGAAAGCCTAGGGAACGAATGAATTTGTCAGTTAAAAACAGAGTAGGGAAGTTAGTAGATGGGGAGCTGGAGGTATTGGGTAGATGGCGGGAATATTTTGAGGAACTTTTAAAAGTCGATGAAAAAAGGGAGGCGGTAATTTCATGTACTGGCCAGGGAGGTACAACATCGTTTAGGAGTGAAGAAGAGCAGGATGTGAGTGTGGGGGAGGTGCAGGAGGCATTACGTAGAATGAAAGGGGGTAAAGCAACTGGAATTGACGAAATCATGACAGAAATGATAAAAGCAGGGGGGGATATAGTGCTGAAGTGGTTGGTATTTTTGTTTAATAAATGTATGAAAGAGGGGAAGGTACCTAGGGATTGGCAGAGAGCATGTATAGTTCCTTTATATAAAGGGAAGGGGGATAAAAGAGAGTGTAAAAATTATAGGGGAATAAGTTTACTGAGTATACCAGGTAAAGTGTATGGCAGGGTTATTATTGAAAGAATTAGAGGTAAGACAGAGAGTAGGATTGCAGATGATCAAGGAGGCTTTAGAGTGGGTAGGGGATGTGTAGATCAAGTGTTTACAGTGAAGCATATATGTTAAAAGTATTTAGATAAAGGTAGAGAAGTTTTTATTGCATTTATGGATTTAGAAAAGGCATATGATAGAGTGGATAGGGGAGCAATGTGGCAAATGTTGCAAGTGTATGGAATAGGTAGTAAGTTACTGAAGGCTGTAAAGAATTTTTATGAGAATAGTGAGGCTCAGGTTAGGGTGTGTTGGAGAGAGGGAGATTACTTTCCGGTAAAAGTAGGTTTTAGACAGGGATGTGTAATGTCACCATGGTTGTTTAATATATTTATAGATGGGGTTGTAAAAGAAGTAAATGCTAGGGTGTTGGGGAGAGGGGTGGGATTAAATTATGGAGAATTAAATGTAAAATGGGAGTTGACACAGTTACTTTTTGCTGATGATACTGTGCTTATGGGAGATTCTAAAGAAAAGTTGCAAAGGTTAGTGGACGAGTTTGGGAGAGTGTGTAAAGGTAGAAAGTTAAAAGTGAACATAGATAAGAGTAAGGTGATGAGGGTATCAAACGATTTAAATAAAGAAAAATTGGATATCACATTGGAGAGAGGGATTATGGAAGAAGTAAATGTTTTCAGATATTTGGGAGTTGACGTGTCAGCGGATGGGTGTATGAAGGATGAGGTTAACCATAGAATTGATGAAGGAAAAAAGGTGAGTGGTGCGTTGAGGTATCTGTGGAGATAAAAAACGTTATCCATGGAGGCAAAGAAGGGAATGTACGAAAGTATAGTGGTACCAACACTCTTATATGGGTGTGAAGCATGGGTTGCAAATGCTGCAGCGAAGAGGAGGCTGGAGGCAGTGGAGATGTCCTGTCTAAGGGAAATGTGTGGTGTAATTATTATGCAGAAAATTCGGAATGTGGAAATTAGGAGAAGGTGTGGAGTTACTAAAAGTATTTGTCAAAGGGCTCAAGAGGGGTTGTTGAGGTGGTTTGGTCATTTAGAGAGAATGGATCAAAGTAGAATGACTTGGAGAGCGTATAAATCTGTAGGGGAAGGAGGGCGGGGTAGGGGTCGTCCTAGAAAAGGTTGGAGGGAAGGGGTAAAGAAAGTATTGTGGGCGAGGGGCTTGGACTTCCAGCAAGTATGTGTGAGCGTGTTAGATAGGAGTGAATGAAGACGAATGGTTTTTGGGACATGACGATCTGTTGGAGTGTGAGCAGGGTAACATTTTGTGAAGGGATTCAGGGAAACCAGTTAATTGATTTAGTTGGACTTGAGTCCTGGAAATGGGAAGTACAATGCCTGCACTTTAAAGGAGGGGTCTGGGATAGTGACAGCTGGGAGGGACTATTCTCAGCTGTCGTATCTGAGCTCCTCTGCAAAGACAGTGATTATGTATGAGTGTGGTGAAAGTGTTGAATGATGATGAAAGTATTTTCTTTTTGGGGATTTTCTTTCTTTTTGGGTCACTATTTCAAGACAAAATACATTGACAAGAATACAATAGGGAGTAAAACAACATAGATAACAACTCAGAGCTACATGTCAATATATATATATATATATATATATATATATATATATATATATATATATATATATATATTGCACATTACTTTCAGCTCTCCATTAAGCTGGTAAAGGACAGAATCTAAGGCTTTCTTCATGGAGAGTGATGGATGGCGTGTGTGTTGGGGGAGGGATGGGGGATAGGGGTTGCCACTGAGTCCCCATCTGCCGTCCCCATCCATCAGCGTCCCCTGCCTCAATACACATCCCCAGAGCAAATGTCACTTGGGGAGAAAATTACATCCATCTCTTAAACGGTTTTTTTTTTGGGGGGAAGGGGCAAGAAAAGATGGGGATAGTATATGTTGTGTATGATTAGTGCATCAGGAAACATTAGTATAAGTACAGAGCACTGGTTATAGTAACTACTTCTAATTGTTATAATTATAACCATGATTTTTAAAGATGTAGATCGGTAAGCCAGCGGAAGTCCTCGGTCAGATGACCAAGAGCTCCTGCTGTGGGCCATCATATGACTAAGACCCGCGACAGGAAACACTTGTCATTTTTCTTGACAAACATTATACCCTCCTATAGTAGCTGATCTTAGTATACGAATTATAGGTTATATGAGGAATTATGGGTATATCAGCTTGATACTGTTTATCATGAATAATTCGATAAGAGGCTTTATCACTTGATAAGGCGTCTTGTTGTTAAAAATCTGAAAGAATAATAGAACAATAAAAGTCACCTAGTTGCTGTTTGTCTCAATTTGTAATCACTTAAAGGCTCAAAACCACCCAGTCAGAGCAAACCTAACTGAACCTAACTTAATTTAACCTATTGTTACCCAGCCAAACATATAAACCTAATGTACTCACATGTAACTTAACCAAGCAAATGCGAAGCTAACCTTCCCTACTCTAACCAACCCTTACCTAGTAATATAACTTAACCCTAAAAAAATATATATAGAAAAGAAATCGTTTACATATTGACCCTAGGATGTGCATAACAAGACAGTGTAAATCGAGGGTTGGTTGCTCTCTCCTTAGTTATATCACAATTTTCAGTCGAGACAATAATAATAATTATAATAAATCAGCAACAACAACAAGCCATATTATGAAACTACCAGCCACCAAAGCTATTATACAATTTAATAAATAATTTTTTTTTATCAACACAACCCCCGTTTCCTACCAAGGCAGGGTGGCCCGAAAAAGAAAAATTTTCATCATCATTCACTCCATCACTGTCTTGCCAGAGGCGCGCTTACACTACAGTTATAAAACTGCAACATTAACACCCCTCCTTCAGAATACCGGCACTGTAATTCCCATCTCCAGGAATCAAGTCCGGCCTGCCGGTTTCCCTGAATCCCTTCATAAATGTTACCTTGCTCACACTCCAACAGCACGTCAAGTCCTAAAAAACCATTTGTCTCCATTCGCTCGTATCTAACACGCTCACGCATGCTTGCTGAAAGTCCAAGCCCCTCGCACACAGAACCTCCTTTACCCCCCTCCCTCCAACCTTTCCTAGGCCGACCCCTACCCCGCCTTCCCTCCACTACAGATCTATACACTCTAGAAGACATTCTATTTCGTTCCAGCCTCTCTACATGTCCAAACCATCTCAATAACCCCTACTCAGCTCTCTGGCTAATAGTTTTGGTAATCCCACACCTTCTCTTAATCTCCAAACTACGGATTCTCTGCATTATATTCATACCACACATCGCCCTCAGACACGACATCTCCACTAAAAAATAATATAACTCAAGGTAAAGGGTGTGGAGAGTAGTTTGTAATGTCAGTTTAATAGGCAGGTTTTAGGAAAATGTCATTTAAACCCACTGATCAATTTTAATAGCGATGAAAGTGTCCACAGGTGGGAAGCAGGAAATTACTCAGGGATACTTGGAAAATTTGGAAATACTCGTGAATATCTTAAAATAATGAAGTATTCTAAATACTCAGGAATTCGCAAATCTCTCATATATAATTTTCTACACTGAATTAGGGTCGACAAGTAAGAGATAAGAGACATTCAGAAATAATCAAAAACCTTTCAGAAATATCTAGAAATACTCTTGACTAATTAGAAATGTTGAGGTATTCCGGAATATGAGCATGTAAAACAACATTGACAATTTTCTATAGGGAGCAGGGTTGACAGGTACGTGAAAGGATTATTCAGAATATTTCAACTGGAAAGTAGTGCCACCCAACACACACAGGAGACGACAAAGATAGATATCTTACGTTACTCCAATGTTACACACAAAACTAAATTGTACATAAATGGTATGCAATACCGACAAAGTATTTTCATTTGTAGACGTTTCGCTATTGAGTGGCTTTATCCATACAGTTCCAGGACACTGTGTGAAAACTGTAGAATTATATACAAAAGACGAGGTAATCAGTCCCTCAGCCTTGGAGTTAGTGATGGGCACCGTAGTCTTGAATCTGAAAAAACAAGCAGGAAGAATGGAGTTTATATACTGGCATCAGATCAAGGATGCAGCACCTGGCTCATCTGATGCCAGTATAGTATAATTTCGAACGTGATTCCGTAATGGCAGTAGACTAGTTAATATTGGTTTGATGCAGTTTTATGTAAATATTCATATTTTTATCTCTTCTGGTTTCTGGTGGCCTGGGGGGATTCCAATACCCCACCTGGAGGGGGGTGGGAAATGGGCGAGCATGGAGTGGGAAGTTTCGCGCACTCCTCATTCACGGGACGGACTATGTGCGAAACACACATCCCTACCTCTGAGAGAATCTTTCTCCCAGCCTTCCTGTTGCAAGTTTTGCAGCATTGAAAGCTCCTGACGAAGTACGGTAGTACAAAAGCCTAGAGTCAGCGTTTCCCAATAAAGTCATAGATATATTTCCCATATTGCTTTATATATGTTCGGACGTCATGTTGGGAACACATTGCTTGAAAAAAAAGTCTGCAGAAAACTCTTTCCAAAAGGGTTGAACTGCAACATCAAGTGAAAGCTGTGTATCAGGGTGGTCACATATGAAGGCAGACACTAATCCTGAGGCCTGGCCTTCCATTTACAAAGGACTAGGACGGGATCAACATGGATGATGGGCTGGATTGAACCACGATGGACATCAATATGAGAAGCCTCTCAGAGTGGCTATAAGTTAGTCTCCTGTTGATTCAAGAGGGGAATGACAAAGGAGAATCAAATGCAAGAAGGTTATCCTTAACTGTATATTTCTGTGCTCCTGTGAGGGGTTATTGCCATAGAAATAAAGAAATGATAACTCTCCGTAGTTGTAAATAGTTATTGTAAATGAATTCTTGTAGAATATAAAGATAAATTATTTATGTACAGTGTGTGAACTTATACATTTACTAATTCATTATTTGAATCAGATGAAATCTACCTATCGTATATAGAAATTTAACTTTGTGTTTTGATGAAGAATGAGACACTTGTGCAACATCTGAAAATCTTTAATGAAGAAATGTTTCGTCAGCCAGTGGCCTCTTCAGTCCAACACAGAAATCAGTGAAAGATGAGGAGGAGAATGAAGTAATCAGTCCCTCAACCTCGAGTCAATGTGTTCATTCCACCAATTCTGAGAAAAGTACAGCATATCCTGGAAGTGGTTTATATACTGCAGTCAGGGGAGAAAAAGCAGGAGGAGGCGGAGTCACCATTGGACAAAGCCACTTCTGTTCCCCCTCACCTGTCTGCAGTATATCAGCCACTTCTCCGAGCATATTTACTATGTAAGAATGGTTATAATTACAACCATAATTTTTAAAGAGGTGGACCGGTAAGCCAGCGGAAGGCTTTGGTTAGATGACCAAACACTCCAGCTGTGGGTAATCATATTACTAATACCCGCATCAGGAAACACTTGTCATGTTTCCTGACAAACCTTATCAACCATATGCTGTACTTTCCTCTAAAGTGATGGACTGAACTCATCGACTCCAGGCTGAGGGACTGATTACCTCATTCTAGATACTCGTCTGTCACTGACTTTCTTTGTGTTGGACTGAAGAAGCCACTAACTGATGAAACGTTTTCTCACTGAAGATTTACAAATCCTGCACAAGTGTCTCATTCAACTTGTAGTTTTCTAAACCATTATATCACAAAGTGCTTTGATACTTCGTTTTTAAAGTGTAATTATATTTTTATTTATTCACGTTAAGTAGTTCGGTACTTGGGTTGGGTCAAGTAG
Organism: Cherax destructor; assembly: GCA_009830355.1. Taxonomy (NCBI): domain Eukaryota; kingdom Metazoa; phylum Arthropoda; class Malacostraca; order Decapoda; family Parastacidae; genus Cherax; species Cherax destructor. Next base: position 10,393 of record WNWK01013527.1, read on the forward strand.
TAAGAGCAAATTGCACATCAAATATGTTTAGTTGTTTATGTCATATTCAATTGTGTCAAATGATGCAGATTCAGGTATCCGGAGCTTGTCAATGACCGTGGAATTGGATCATTAGTCTTCGTGTATCCCCTGAAAATAAAACAAATGACTTGTATGTACGTTGCTATGAAGGATCCATTACTACTGCAGTGTTTAACACGATGGAGATGAATGTTATAAAATACTGTGTCTCAGACTGCATTAGAAATGGATCCTTCACACAGGACTTGATAAAGCTCACTGTGTGGGCGAAACGTAGTCAATAATAGATCGCATTGTACTTCATTTAAGTGTATTTTTCCTAAGTGTCGGTACTTTATACCATTCATCTGCACGTTATGCATCTGAATATTAATCAAGCCAGCAGTACTAGGGGCGTGACAACAGTGTATAATTATTAATTGTTATAACGCAGTATGTATTTTAAAGCAGAAAAAAAAAATCCTGTAATTTTATGATCATATGTATTTTAGATATGTAATTTTTTCATATGATCACAAGTTTTTTTTTTTTGCCTTTGAAATGCATCTGTTACAGTTTAGTGTCCAAATGACTTGTATTTTGTGACTTGTAGTATAATCACCTTCAAGTATCCCCATGGAATTGACATCCTAAGATATAGACGGTAATTAAGCTACTTAGCTTATTGATGCATACGGTCTCATCCCCTTGGGTACCGAGTACTCAATCATACAAATGCTATGGCAAACAGAGGATGGCTGGGCTTTTATTCATAAATTGAGGGATTCAGAGACTATTTTTTTTCTAAATAATCTATGTAATGAATGTAATGAATCATTTTCCATGATGATTCATTATAGTTATTCGTTTCTGTGTAAGCCACCGGCCTGGAGAGCACTCACCTGGTTGATCAGTCACATGACTTGAACAACCTGCCTTCAAAATAGCCAATCTTTCAGCACGTGTACTTCTAAATGTTCTATTAATATTAAACGTCGAACCTTCAATATCCGCTATTAGGTATCGGGTAGTGGTACCATTAAGTGGTTGACATATTAGTTTTACATTTTTTCTTCCTCAAAGGTTTTCCTTTAAACCTTGAGAACGCTTCATGCGATAGATTTACAACTTACGACACTAGTGAACAATAACCAGATAAAGGTTTATGCAACTAGTGGGATACCGATGCTTTTTTCCATAAATTTATTTGCTCATTCCTCATTATGATTCCCGTTCGATAACTTAGAAGACTTCTTTTTGTTGACTTGAAACTTTCAACACGGACTTAGAACAAGGATGAGATTGTTATTGGACGTGTTGATTTACCAAATAAAATGGCAAAGTATTTTTTTTCTGTGAAATATGTTGAGAATGCCTCTTCTGATGCGGAATGCCTCTTCTGGAGAAGGCTTCTTCTGATGCCGAATGCCTCTTCTAAACTACTTTAAATATTTAGTTAGGTTAGGTATGATTGGTCAGGAAAAAAGTCTTTCCTGATGCGCAATGCCTCTTCTGGAGAATGCCTTTTCTGATCGCCTTCAAACTGTTAATACAATCAAGAGAGATGTTCGCATTGTTATTTGGCTGCATAAATCTCAATTTGCCAGTTAAACAAATTTTGATATTGATTTCCAAGAAATAATTTGAGAATGTCTTACCTGATAGACTTTAAATTTTTAAAATTACTGTTGCTCACTTCAAGAAAAATTTAATTGATTTTGCTTAAAGTGTGAATAAATTGAATAAAGTGAATAAATTGAGAAAAGGAAAATACTTATTTCCCTCCGACACCTTGTGAATGTTTTCTGATCGGATTTAATCCTTCAACCCTGACACAATTTACTTAAAATGTTCGTATTGTTATAATACTATGCAGGTGTCAATTTGTAAAAATGTAATCCAATACCTCAGCCATGGTTGCCTCTCATGAATAATGATTATTTTTTTTAAAGAAGTGTATTTGTGTCGCTCACTGCGCGAACAGAGAAAGTCATCTCCCATATTCTAGATCTACTGGACTCTGTTCCTCAACCAACATACAAATATATTTTTCTAATTCAGCCTAATAAAAATCTAACTAGTTGTAAGTCAACACTGACAGGATCAAGGGGGACATAAATAATTTTAAGAGACTCGTCTACTTTATATGTACGGGTACACATTCGTGAAGCCTTTATTACAGTGATTTAAAGAAGTGGAACTGCCCTACTTTTACTTGGATTAAATCTCAAGTATGCAAGGGATCTGTTGACACCAACTTCATTAATGTTAAAATATCCCTCAAGACTGAGTCATGACAGGGGTCTTGGCCTTTCTGTGACCCGTTTTATTTTTGTTCAAACAATATTTTGAAATTGTTTTCTGAATGTGGGTTGTGACGCTAGAAAGATCCAGTAAGTTTGGAATATATGGTCGTAATACTTTTTCCATATGGCAACATTTTTTGTGCTAATACAAAAAAATGGCCTTTTGCAAAGGTGTTGTAATTACATCTGAATGGCTATAGGAAGGCTAATTAAATTTGCACTGAACAAAATTCATCATTTGTTTCATTAAAAATACTGAAAATATGGAAATACAATGGGATTAAGAAAAGACGATAAATATTAAAAAAAAAAGTAACTATGAAATCAAAGTCTGGTGGATTGTGAAATAATGTAATTAGAATACTGTGTACGGGAAAAATTTTATATGTAGGAAAATAGTAATACTATAGTCATAAAATGTAGAAAATCCAAAAATTCTAGGTTGAAGAATATTTCTCTTGTGCATCCTGGGTTGATCGTTATTAATTCAGTTTGGCTAAATCTGAGTTTCATTAGAAAAACACACACAGGTGCGAGAAAACACACACAGGTGCGAGAAAACACACACAGGTGCGAGAAAACACATACAGGTGCGGGAACACACACACAGGTGCGGGAACACACACACAGGTGCGGGAACACACACACAGGTGCGGGAACACACACACAGGTGCGGGAACACACACACAGGTGCGGGAACACACACACAGGTGCGGGAACACACACACAGGTGCGGGAACACACACACAGGTGCGGGAACACACACACAGGTGCGGGAAACACACACAGGTGCGAGAAAACACACACAGGTGCGAGAAAACACACAGGTGCGAGAAAACACACACAGGTGCGGGAACACACACACAGGTGCGGGAAAACACACACAGGTGCGGGAAAACACACACAGGTGCGGGAAAACACACACAGGTGCGGGAAAACACACACAGGTGCGGGAAAACACACACAGGTACGGGAAAACACACACAGGTGCGGGAAAACACACACAGGTGCGGAAAAACACACACAGGTGCGGGAAAACACACACAGGTGCGGGAACACACACACAGGTGCGGGAAAACACACACAGGTGCGGGAAAACACACACTTTTTATCGACGTTCCGTCCACGCAGTGAGCTTTACCATGTTACAAATAGATAAACCTGAATGATCATTTATTTATATACATATATTTTTTTTATTAACAGCTGTTTTCCACCGAGCCAGGGTGATCCGAAAAAGAAGAAACACTTTCACCATCATTCACTCCAAATACTGTCTCGCTAGAGGCGTGATTACACTACAGTTGAAAAACTGCATTATATAATGTTATAAATATGTCTACATATATACACACATATATATATATATTCACATACACACACATGTGTGTGTGTGTATGTGTAGCATAGGTGAGGTGTATTACATATACAAAATTATCCAGATTTACTTGTTTATGACGTGATAAAGCTCATTGCGTTGGCGTAACGTTAATAAATTATCGCATTACACTTAATTTGTTTCTCTTTTTCAAACATGTTGATATATATTTGATCTTTCTATCAGGATCCTATTGATATCAGAATGAACATATTTATTACTTAGTAAACTTTAAAAGGTTATCATTAAAAACTAAATTTACCGATAACATTGTTAAACAATCATTGCAATTTAAGATTTGTTAAAATATTACAATATTTTGTAGAGTTTTATCGGAAAACAAAAGAAAAAACAATAATATTTTTCGATTTTCAACCAGACTGTCCCCCAAGAGGTACCTCACCCCTTTAATACCTCTCATTCCTCATTCGCTGCACGAGACCCAGGAGCTAGAGTGGAAAACAATCAAACACTGTAACAGTATAATATGATGAATCACTAAGGGTTATGATTATCGCGAATACCGAAACTTGTTTTGCGATTTCCGTTTATTAATATTAAGAGAGCGGTTCAGAGAGCCCTCGAGGAAACCTTGGTGTCCCTCGTATACCATGGGGATCAAGTGAGAAGTGAACGCGAACACTAACTAGTAGCAATCCCAATTCCTTTCTGCTGATGACACTGTGCTTTTGGGAAATTCTGAGAAGTTGCAATGATTGGTGAACGAGTTTGGGAGGGTATGTAAAAAAATAAAAAATAAAAGTGAACATTGGAGAGAGCAAGTTGAAGGTAACAAAAAAAAATTAGGTAATGAAAGAATAGATATCAGATTGAAGGGAGTATGGAGGGAGTGACATGTTCACATATTTGGGAAATGACATGTCAGCAGATGGATCTATGAAAGATGAGGTGTACCATGGAAATGACGAGGGGCATAAGGTGATTGTCTCCTCGCCGCTCAAGTCTCATGTAGACACTTTGCACTTTGTAATGTAAATGAGAAGTGAAATGACGAGGAAGTTAAATTTTTGACAAGGATACAGCAACGATCTGATGGGCTTGTTTTACTTTAGTAAAGTGTGTGTGTGTGTGTGTGTGTGTGTATGTGTGTGTGTAGGGTGTGTGTGTGTGTGTTTTGTATATGGTGTGTGTGTGTGTATGTATTGTGTGCGCGTGTACGTGAATGCTTTTTTCCTTGTGTGGTCTCCGGAGTGTGGATGCGTCGTGACAGATGCTGGATGCACCCGAGGTGTGCAAGGTGTCGTCACTGTCCAAGTAACTACACGCGAGGGAGAGCTCTCACCAGGTGCGTGCAAGGTGTCGTCACTGTCCAAGTAACTACACGCGAGGGAGAGCTCACACCAGGTGCGTGCAAGGTGTCGTCACTGTCCAAGTAACTGCACGCGAGGGAGAGCTCTCACCAGGTGCGTGCGACAGTCTTACGGCCAAGATGTATCGAGAAAGTCTCTTGCGTCTTCTTGTAGCAACTCATCTTCTATCTTAAACTACGACCGTGAGCATGCTAATGCTCTAAGGATACTATTTGTCCCATGCTACAGTCTATCTTCCATCTTAAATAGCGAGCATGGATATACTAAATCCCTATGAGACAATGATATCCATGACTTAAGCCCATGCTCGTACTTAAACCATGATGAAAAAATATACTAATGGCAGAATAGAAACCTTTATTAAAAGAACGTTTTGCTTGAAGACCGGTCTGATACAAATCTGCAGAGTAATAGGCATATATAGTATGGAAAGCAGCTGAGGAGTCGTGTGAGAAGAACCTATATAGGATCAGCTTCTATGGGCAGTGTGCTCTCTAGAGTAATGTGAGCTGGGGTTTCCGGTAACTGGAAACTTCCCTGGTACTATGTAATGATGTCTGTGGCTTGTTTTGCAAGCGGGTGCACACACTCAGAGCCACTTTATTAGGTACACCCTTTTAATACAGTGTAAGACCCCCGTTTGCGCCCAGAACAGCCGGAATTCTTCGTGGCACGAATTTCTTAAGACCGGAGTGGAGAGGCAGCCACCTCTCCACTCTCTATAGAAAAGTTATCAAAGAATGTTTTGATAAAAACAGGAAATGACAGTAAATCCCATAAACCTCCCCAAAAAACTATGCTAACCAATCTTGCATAACGCATGTTGTGAATATGATAACCGTATATAGTACCAACAAGTTGATAAGACACATGTTTAACAGTTAGGTATTTAGATACCTGACTTGCCGTGTCATACATAACCAATGCTATATAAAAGTAATCATAAATGGTCCACCGTTTATATATTAGTGGGATAAAAGACTTAATCGTCGTAATCGTACTTTTGATAGCCTTTTAAAATTACCCCAATGTCTGGAATTTTCATACTCTTGGTTTTGCAAAATCAGAAAAGCACTCATACCAGAATGATTGAAAAACGTACTATCGATCACGTGTCTTTCAACGAATGTAATTGGTTATTAAGTACACAAAGTCAATTAATTTAATATACCTTTACGTCTGGGCTTGTGATATATCCTAACATGCTCATACTAGCAGCCTCCTAACATGCTCATACTAGCAGCCTCCTAACATGCTCATACTAGCAGCCTCCTAACATGCTCATACTAGCAGCCTCCTAACATGCTCATACTAGCAGCCTCCTAACATGCTCATACTAGCAGCCTCCTAACATGCTCATACTAGCAGCCTCCTAACATGCTCATACTAGCAGCCTCCTAACATGCTCATACTAGCAGCCTCCTAACATGCTCATACTAGCAGCCTCCTAACATGCTCATACTAGCAGCCTCCTAACATGCTCATACTAGCAGCCTCCTAACATGCTCATACTAGCAGCCTCCTAACATGCTCATACTAGCAGCCTCCTAACATGCTCATACTAGCAGCCTCCTAACATGCTCATACTAGCAGCCTCCTAACATGCTCATACTAGCAGCCTCCTAACATGCTCATACTAGCAGCCTCCTAACATGCTCATACTAGCAGCCTCCTAACATGCTCATACTAGCAGCCTCCTAACATGCTCATACTAGCAGCCTCCTAACATGCTCATACTAGCAGCCTCCTAACATGCTCATACTAGCAGCCTCCTAACATGCTCATACTAGCAGCCTCCTAACATGCTCATACTAGCAGCCTCCTAACATGCTCATACTAGCAGCCTCCTAACATGCTCATACTAGCAGCCTCCTAACATGCTCATACTAGCAGCCTCCTAACATGCTCATACTAGCAGCCTCCTAACATGCTCATACTAGCAGCCTGCTCGGCTTGTTTTTCTAGATATACCCTTCATCACGATTTTTTAGTAAAGTGCCAGGTGTTACAGGATTACTAATTAGAATCGGTATTGCAACGACATACAACTGATAGGACATTTTGTTTATGTCATTAAGCTGAAACTAGTGTTGTGATTTTGCACACAGAGATAGATATTCCCGAGACATGAGGGGCTAAGTGTTAACTGATTTTAGGTACTGAATAACCAACTACATTCATATATGTGACGACATGTGATCGTTAGGACGATCCTGAGACATCCTGTAATGGCTGATGTTGTGAATTTTGCAAACAGAAGAATATGAAATTTTCCAGACATTACAGTATTTCCAGTAGGATGTCAGACGTATGATTACGATGATTAAGTCTTTTTTTTTTAAATAAAACACAAACGGTGGTCCATTAATAATTATTCTCATATAACATGGCTTACGTACGCTGGATTAACATTCTACAGTATTTATTTAACAGAGGAAGAGAATAGAGGAAGAGAGAGAGAATGGGAGAGACAGGGGTAAGAAACGATGATAGCTGGAGAGGGGAAAGAAAGAAAAAAAAAGAGAAACGGATATATCGGGAATAGATGATTGGAAGGAAGGGAGTCATATTAAGAAAGGAAAGGACAAGACGAGAATGAGAACCGATTAGAGGAAGAGAGAAATGGGGAATGAGGGAGGGAAGCGCAGAAAAGAAGTGAATGACAAAAAAACAGCGGGTGAAAGGAGGACAGAGTGAGGGAGAGGGAGGGAGAGAGAGAGAGAGAGAGAGAGAGAGAGAGAGAGAGAGAGAGAGAGAGAGAGAGGAAATGGGAAGAAAGGGAGAGGAAGGAACGAAGCAGATATGAAAAAAGAGAAGAATGGAAGAAAGGGGAGAGAAAATGATAGGGAAAGGAAGTAAAAGGCAATTAAAAAACAAAATAATAGAAAATAAGTTGTGATGAAGAATGGAGGATGATAATGAGGGTAATAAAGAAAATGAGGTTGATAAAAGATATATTAGTGAGATGAAGAGATACAGGGAGGCCGATGAAATAAGAGAGAATGTTGAAAGAAGAGAGGTCGAGAGAGAAGGATCTCCGTGAAGTAAGATTGTGGGTGAAAAACAAAACGAAAATGGGCAAACGATGATAAAGTTTAATGAAATGAAAATAGAAACATGTTGATAAACAATGGATGAAAAAAACGATAACATACCTCTCTCTCTCTCTCTCTCTCTCTCTCTCTCTCTCTCTCACACACAAACATGCAGCATCAGTTTGGAACACACACCTAGCCAAACACGTAAGGGAACTAGAGAAAGTGCAAAGGTTTCCAAGAAGACTAGTCCAGGAGCTAAGGGTCATGCCCAACTAGGAGATGTAAAGGGAAATCAATCTGACGACACTGGAGGACAGGAGAGATAGGGGAGATATGATAACGACATATAAAATACTGAGAGGAATTGACGAGGTGGACAGAGACAATGTTCCAGAGATGGGACTCAGCAACAAGGGGTCACAGTTGGAAGTTGAGGGCTCAGATAAATCACAGGGACGTTAGGAAGTATTTCTTCAGTCACAGAGTTGACAGGAAGTGGAATAGTCTGGGAAGTGATGTAGTGGAGGCAGGATCCATACAAAGCTTTAAGAAGAGATATGATAAAGCTCATTGAGCAGGAAGAGTGACCCAGTAGCGACCAGTGAAGAGGCGGGGCCAGGAGCAATGACTCGACCCCTGCAACCACAACTAGGTGAGAACTAGGTGAGTACACACACACACAGGGTGAGGAAGGAGGGGTAATCACAAGAAACGACCGAGAAGTATGTGAGAAGCTCAACATGAGAGTTAAAGAAGTATTCAAGGTGGAGACAAAAAAAACTATAGAAACAATGAGTGGTGGGGTACACCACCAAGTGCTGGACACAATACATATAACCGAGGAGGAGGTTAAGAGGCTGCTAAGCGAACTAGATACCTCAAAGGCGATGGGGGCCGGATAACATTTTTCCGTGGGTCCTGAAACAGGTAATAGAGGGCCTCTGTGTACCACTACCAACAATCTTCAACACATGTATTGAAACAAAACGGCTACCTGAGGTATGGAAGACAGCAAATGTAGTCCCAATTTTTTAAAAGGGAGACAGTCAAGCAGCATTAAACTAGACTAGTGTCACTGACATGTTTAGTATGCAAAGTCATGTAGAAGATTATCAGAAGAAGGGTGGGGCACATAGAAAGAAATGAGCTTATCAACGAGAACCAGCACGGATTCAGGGACGAGAAATCTTGTTTCACAAACTTACTGGAGTTCTGTGACATATTATATTATATATATATATATATATATATATATATATATATATATATATATTTTAATATATATATATATATATATAAAACACTGATCTCTGGCCGACGGAGACTCGAACCTACGAACCTCATGACAAGGTACGCAGTGCTTTGCCGACCTACCACACTGGTCAATACCTTGGCAACCAGCTTTCGCTGACGTTATTCCAGGCACCAGCTTTCAGGCAAGGCTTACAGCTTTCATCTCATCCCTGCATGTGAATATTTGCCTGCTCTTGCGAATTCTAGCATTGTAAAAATCTCTAGTTGTGTCGATGCATGCAGGGGATGAGATGAAAAGCTGAGCCTCCTGCCTGAAGCTGGCTGCCTTGGAATAACGTCTGAACCCTGGATGCCATTGAGTGTTCGTGAGGTTCGAGTCTGCCGTCGCCAAGATCAGTGTTTGGAATATTTCGCCTGCTCTTGCGAATTCCTAGCATATATATATATATATATATATATATATATATATATATATATATATATATATATATTATATTATTGTAACCACGAACGAGTGGTATTGATCAATAACACTGCACTAGCCAAGAACTCGAACCCATGTTGTACTGGCCCGCCTCATGGTGAGCGAGAACCACATGACGCTTTAACCCACAGGACCACCAAATCCTATAATATATATAGTATATATATATATATATATATATATATATATATATATATATATTTCTCCCTCTAACCTGATATCCAATCTTTCGTAACCTAATTTTTTATCCTTATCATCATACTTTTTCGTATATTCACTTTCAATGTTCTTTTACATACCCTAAAAAAAACTCACCCACCCAGATGTTAAGCGAATGTATAGGAACTTTTGAACCAAATGAGAGAGTAATTGTGGTAGGGGACCTAAATGCTAAAGTGGGAGAAACATGCAGAGAGGGTGTAGTAGGTAAGTTTGGGGTGCCAGGTGTAAATGATAATGGGAGCCCTTTGATTGAACTTTGTATAGAAAGGGGTTTAGTTATAGGTAATACATATTTTAAGAAAAAGAGGATAAATAAGTATACAAGATATGATGTAGGGCGTAATGACAGTAGTTTGTTGGACTATGTATTGATAGATAAAAGACTGTTGAGTAGACTTCAGGATGTACATGTTTATAGAGGGGCTACAGATATATCAGATCACTTTTTAGTTATAGCTACAGTGGGAGTAAAAGGTAGATGGGATACAAGGAAAATAGAATCAGTAAGTAAAAGAGATGAAGGTTTATAAACTAAAAGAGGAGGCAGTTAGGGTAAGATATAAACAACTATTGGAGGATAGATGGGCTAGTGAGAGTGTAGGCAATGGGGTCGAAAATGTATGGGGTAGATTTAAAAATGTAGTGTTAGAGTGTTCAGCAGAAGTTTGTGGTTACAGGCGAGTGGGTGCGGGAGGGAAGAGGAGCGATTGGTGGAATGATGATGTAAAGAGAGTAGTAAGGGAGAAAAAGTTAGCATATGAGAGGTTTTACAAAGTAGAAGTGATGCAAGGAGGAAGAGTATATGGAGAGAAAAGAGAGGTTAAAAGAGTGGTGAAGCAATGTAAAAGAGAGCAGATGAGAGATTGGGTGAGATTTATCAGCAAATTTTGTTGAAAATAAGAAAAAGTTTTGGAATGAGATTAATAAGTTGAGGAAGCCTAGAGAACAAATGGATTTGACAGTTAAAAATAGGAGAGGAGAGTTATTAAATGGAGAGTTAGAGGTATCGGGAAGATGGAGAGAATATTTTGAGGATTTGTTAAATGTTGATGAAGACAGGAAGCTGTGATTTCGTGTGTAGGGCAAGGAGGAATAACATCTTGTAGGAGTGTGGAAGAGCCAGTTGTGGGTGTAGGGAAGTTCGTGAGGCAGTGGGTAGAATGAAAGGGGGTAAGGCAGCTGGGATTGATGGGATAAAGATAGAAATGTTAAAAGCAGGTGGGGATATAATTTTGGAGTGGTTGGTGCTATTATTAAATAAATGTATGGAAGAGGGTAAGGTACCTAGGGATTGGCAGAGAGCGTGTATTGTTCCTTTGTATAAAGGCAAAGGGGACAAAGAGAGTGCAAAAATTATAGGGAATAAGTCTGTTAGTGTACCTGGTAAAGTGTATGGTAGAGTTATTATTGAAAGAATTAAGAGTAAAACAGAAAGCAGGATAGCAGATGAACAAGGGGCTTTAGGAAAGGTAGGGGTGTGTAGACCAAGTGTTTACAGTGAAACATATAGGTGAACAGTATTTGGATAAGGGTAAAGATGTTTTTGTGGCATTTATGGATTTGGAAAAGGCGTATGATAGGGTAGATAGGGGCAATGTGGCAGATGTTGCAGGTGTATGGAATAGGAGGAAGGTTACTGAAAGCAGTGAAGAGTTTTTATGAGGATAGTGAGGCTCAGGTTAGAGTGTGTAGGAGGGAAGGGGACTATTTCCCAGTAAAAGTGGGCCTTAGACAAGGATGTGTGATGTCACCGTGGTTGTTCAATATATTTATAGATGGGGTTGTAAGAGAAGTGAATGCGAGGGTCTTGGCAAGAGGTGTTGGGCTAAAAGATAAGAAGCAAATACAAAGTGGGAGTTGTCACAGTTGCTTTTTGCTGATGACACTGTGCTTTTGGGAGATTCTGAAGAGAAGCTGCAGAGGTTGGTGGATGAATTTGGTAGGGTGTGTAAAAGAAGAAAATTGAAAGTGAATATAGGAAAGAGTAAGGTGATGAGGATAACAAAAAGAATAGGTGACGAAAGATTGGATATCAGATTGGAGGGAGAGAGTATGGAGGAGGTGAATGTATTCAGATATTTGGGAGTGGACATGTCGGCGGATGGGTCTATGAAGGATGAGGTGAATCATAGAATTGATGAGGGAAAAGGGTGAGTGGAGCACTTCGGAGTCTGTGGAGACAAAGAACATTGTCTATGGAAGTAAAGAGGGAATGTATGAGAGTATAGTTATACCAACGCTCTTATATGGGTGTGAGGCATGGGTGATGAGTGTTGCAACGAGGAGAAGGCTGGAGGCAGTGGAGATGTCATGTCTGAGGTCAATGTGTGGTGTGAATATAATGCAGAGAATTCGGAGTTTGGAAATTAGGAGGAGGTGCGGGATTACCAAAACGATTGTCCAGAGAGCTGAGGAGGGTTGTTGAGGTGGTTTGGACATGTAGAGAGAATGGAACGAGACAGAGTGACTTCGAGAGTGTATAAATCTGTAGTGGAGGGAAGGCGGGGTAGGGGTCGGCCTAGGAAAGGTTGGAGGGAGGGGGTAAAGGAAGTTTTGTGTGCGAGGGCTTGGATTTCCAGCAAGCATGTGTGAGCGTATTTGATAGGAGTGAATGGAGGCATATGGTTTTTAATACTTGACGTGCTGTTGGAGTGTGAGCAAAGTAACATTTATGAAGGGATTCAGGGAAACCGGCAGGCCGGACTTGAGTTCTGGAGATGGGAAGTACAGTGCCGGCACTCTGAAGGAGGGGTGTAAATGTTGCAGTTTTATAACTGTAGTGTAAAGCACCCTTCTGGCAAGACAGTGATGGAGTGAATGATGATGAAAGTTTTTCTTTTTCGGGCCACCCTGCCTTGGTGGGAATCGGCCGATGTGTTAATATATATATATATAGTATTCTATGTAAACGTTATTTAAAGACAAAATACATTAACAATAACCCAATGGGAAGTAGACTAACATACATGACATGTCAGAGCCTACATCTCAAACACTTCATTCAGTTCCTCGGCAGTCGCCGCTTGCCCAGAATACTGCAAGCATTTTCCTTGTGAATCGCGACACTGAGTCTTTTAAAAGAGGAAGCTTTCCGCTCTGTGATCCTTGGTTTGTGTGATGAGTTTTTCTCCCAGCTGTTTGAGGAAATTTAGAGCACACTTGCCCCATGCTCCAATTGTCTCCGACTCTACTGGGATGAAGCTATAGCAACTGGGCAGGCCGTCATATTTGCGGATCTGCTGTGTCTTCCTGTAACTGGCGGCTCCACCCCCTTCAATTGCAGAGTATGGCAAGTAGGTGTCCGCCAATGTGGCAGCACAGGTGTAGTCCCAGGCAATCTGCTTACCATCCTTCCAGGGTAGCATAGTGGCTCCATCTGGACGCTTTTGACTTCCGTCTGACCTCCATACTTGGGGTTCCCGTTGAGCTGGGCAACTGGCTGTGGCGAGACTTCTTTTTATGATGTCGTTGACCTCATGTCTAGCATACTTCCATTCTGATGTGTGACACACGAGACCATGAAGCCCGAATTGATCAGCCGTCGCCTTGCCGCAAATACACCTATGTTTGGTGAGTATGGGGGCGGCTAGGCGAAGAGCAATACCAATCCGAATGGCCTGTGGGTCGAGTCGGGTGCCCAGGGAGGAATTGGAACGACTAATACTAAATCTCCTGAGTGTGGTGCCTTCACCGTTAGTAGACGAGCTTTGTTCTTTCCTGAAGCGTTGTTGAGCATTGTATTGGCAATTTTTTTCATGATCGGTTTGTCCCAGTGGGACTGTTTGTGCTCTTTGGGCGGAGATATATATTGCAATAATCGCGAATTAGCGATACAAGATGCAAAACAACCACAGTGCGAGACCAGCTGCTCTAGATCCGGGGTTCTCAGTCTTTTCTGTGCCTCGCTTCCCAAGGAAATGTTTGAATAATTTTGCACCACCTCTAAAAGTAATATCACATTTAAAGCTGATGGAGAAGTCAAATTTATAATTTTTGAATCACAAACAGATTCAGCTTCAGTACTGTGGGTGAACAAATTGAACTCTGTTATATCCCTGAAATTTCATCTCGCTTTCCCTACGGGTGCATGTTCCCTGGGTTTGGAACCCCTGCTCTAGGCAGACCAGTGACTGCTAAGAGTAAGAAAGATGAAGGCATAGTATTAAAATTGAAGCATGAGAAAACAGCCAGCCGACAAACACTGATAATGCAGTAATGACCTTGCAAACATAATATTAGTGACATGACAATGATCAAAAATTCTGTCAGACTTGGATACGATGTAAAGGACTTTAAATTCTGAATATAGATACATCTGGCAATTGTCTTGGGAAAATTCCGTAATATTAAGAAAACGGGTGTACGGCCTACTCACTTACAACAAAAGGGAGATATCTGTAGTTTATCCAGAGTTTACCTGGAGAGAGTTCCGGGGGTCAACGCCCCCGCGGTCCGGTCTGTGACCAGGCCTCATGGTGAATCAGAGCCTGATCAACCAGGCTGTTACTGCTGGCCGCACGCAGTCCGAAGTACGAACCACAGCCCGGCTGGTCAGGTACTGACTTTAGGTGCCAGTCCGATGCCTGCTTGAAGACAGCCAGGTGTCTATTGGTAATCCCCCTTATGTACGTTGGGAGGCAGTTGAAAAGTCTTGGGCCCCTGACACTTATTGTGTTGTCTCTCAACGTGCTAGTGGCACCCCTGCTTTTCATTGGGGGATGTTGCATCGTCTGCCGAGTCTTTTGCTTTCGTAGGAAGTGACTCTGGTGTGCAAGTTTGGTACTAATCCCTCTAGGATTGTATATAATGTATCTCCCCCGCCTGCATTCTAGGGAGTACAGGTTTAGGAACTTCAAGCGTTCCCAGTAATAAGAACATAAGTAATTGAGGTGGTTTATCGCAGTTATGTGTGCTGTGAAGGTTCTCTGGACAGAGAGACGTCTATAGTTTATCTATCCCACCCAACTCTTGAGCAGACACTAACACAATCAAGAAAACAGGCCCTAATTCCTCGGTGTGGAACTACTACACTTAAAACAATCCAAAGCATTCTTATAGGAATCGGGCTTCAGGTTATGCACAACAGCCTCACTTATAAACGAATTGAGTTTGAATAATCCGAAAACTATTATTTTATAATGAACGTTTATCATATCTTATAATTGCCAATTCCAAAATATTTCTTTCCAGCCATGAGGTACAAGTAACTAGGACTCTGGTTTCCGACCAATTAGCTAAGCACAACATGGCGGCATCAGGCAGACGCCGTATCAACACTGTGTGTTTGGAGTTGAAGGGGAATTTGCAACCTGCAATGGTGTCAACGATGTTGCAACGCATCCTGCAGGACATTTATCATATAGACATCGGAGACCTGTATGGAGTGGCGTTAAATGGAATGAGCAGGGTGTTTATCAAGTTGTCATCGTCCCAGGAGTACAAGCGCTTGGTTTATACCTATCAAGATCAGGTATATGCAGTCAACAGCGGTATGGAGGTGCGACTGAGGGATGTTTTGCACTCTTATACATGGATTAGAGTGCATAACGTCCCTTTTGAAGCGTGATCGGTTGACTTAATGGATGTCTTCAGAGATTAAGGCATCGTCCATGCAGCAAATGTGGGCAAATGGCGAGAGGGGCCTTTGAGGGCCTACTGGAAGGCTCTTACTTGCTGAAAACGACCATCAGGCATCCTATCCCATCATACTTTGTAATGCCGGAGTTCAGGACGCAAGTGTAGGTCACATACACAGGGCAAAAGGAGGATGTGTCGTACGTGTGCGGCATATGATCATGTGGCGGCGGAGTGTCCTCGGAAGGTACAACAGCGTGCAGTGACTCTGGTGGACAGTGCCCTGCTGGGAGACTCGGGTGCTGAGCGATCAAGGGGAGGACCTGCTCATGGTGCTAAGACATGGCGTGACATAGTGGAGAATAGTATGGATACCTGTCATACGCTACCTGTGGAGGTATCGGTGGATCAACCCCAGGTGAAAGTGGTTGAGGACATTAAAGTGGTGGTTAGCCCATGCCTGTCCTTGGAGGACCTGGGGAATCTGTTGGATGAGGCCTTGCCGATGCTTAGTGAGGCAAGTAGCCCTGTGGCTAAGGAGAGTATGGTGTGTGGGGAAGAGATGGGTGCAGGTGAAAATGACATTAACAAGAAGGTGAGTGTGATTGTCAGTGCGGATGTGCATGAATGTGCAAAAGGTCAAGAAGATGACAGTGATAATGGTATGGATATTGCGAGTGAATCACGGAAACGGTCTGTAGCCTCTTCGGACGGGGAGGACATTTTAATACCCGCACAGAGGTCTTGTAAAAAACCCTTGGTGGTTGCTTCACAGAAGGGGAAAGGAGGGGTTGCCTTTAAAGGACGGGTAAAAGGGGTAAAGGGAGGGAAGTGTGGGGCTATAATAGGGGAACCCAGAACCCCTGTGGTGATGCAACAATCAAGAACAAGAGGCAAACCCACAATAGTCTATTCAGGTGTTTAACTATTAATGTTAATGGAATGAGGGCTGAAATTAAGAGGAAGTGGGTAGGGGTGACCTTAAGACGCTTTGGTATACAAGTGGGTTTTCTGCAAGAACACAAATTTAGGATTGCTAGAGATCTGCGTGTGGAGGGGTATGATGTGTTTGCTGGTTCGGCTAGGAGATTAAAGGGAGGGGTTGAAATAGTCATACACGTCACAAGTCCTTTTCAGTTGATGGCATGGGAGGAGAGTGGGGATGGCAGGATAGTAAGGGTAGATGGGGAATGGGGAGGTATAAGAGTTAGCTTTGTTGGTGTATACATGCCGGCAGAGTTTAATAGAAAAATCAAGGAAGATTTTGTGAATGATCATCTCGTGTATGCTTTGCGGGGGCTACCCGGAGTGGTGGTTGTGGGGGATTGGAACTGTACCATTAGGGGTAGGGATGCGGAGCCTCGGGGAGCTGGGTGTGTGTTGGGAGTATTGAGAGACGTGTTGAATGGAGTGGGTTTAATGGACGTAGTGAGTGGGGGGAAGGGCTGGTGGAGAATACTTTCTTTAGACGAGATTATGCTGCTAGACTGGATAGGATTTATATAACAGATCAGATTAGGGTAGTGGGGATTCATATTATAGATGTAGGATTTTCGGATCATAGAGGAGTTATAATGGATGCAACATGGGAAGGGGCGGTAAAATGGTTTAAGGGGTATTGGAAATTAAATGGTAAATTGTTGCATGAGGAGGGCCAACGAGAATCATTTGTACATTGGTGGAGGGAGATTTGGGAGCAGGGGAAAAAACTGAGGAAAGATGGTGAGGCTTTTCTGCGTTGGTGGGTAAAGGTAGCAAAGGAGGGAATTCAGGGGTTCTATAGGAGATTGGGTAGAGAGGAGGTGTGCTGGTCTTATGGGTTGCAGAAGTATGTGGAGGGTTTATTGGGCGAGTGTTATGAAAGACAGGACGTCTGCTTTGAAGGAAATTCGGGTTTTAAAGGATAAGTTGCATAGTATTCAGAATGAGCGTTTTGATGCCTGTCGTGTGCAGGCAGGGATAAATGATGTTTTATGGGGTGATAGACCGTCAAAATATGTGTTAAATAAGTGCAGGAAAAAGAGGGAGGGGATGACAATTTCATGTGTGGAAGTAGGGGAGGATGTGGGTGGATATGTGAGGGGGCAAAGATTATGTACAACCGAGGCGATAAGTGTGTATGCGGATACATGGTTTACGAAGTATTGGGGTGTTGGACAGGTGAGTGAGCATGAGAGGGACATCGTACTAGAAGGAATAGTGGAGAGGGTGGGGAAGGGGGATAGAGCAAGCATGGAAGGACCTGTTAGTGAAGAGGAAGTATGGGAGGCTGTGAATGGTTTAAGTGAGGGTAAGGCACCAGGGTTAGATGGTATAATTAATGAATTTTATAAGGTACATTGGGAGGCTATAAAGGAATACTTTAGTGTTATTGTTCAGTATAATGAAAGGGGAGGGTCGTACAGGGATAGGTCAAGGTACTGGGATGGTAGTTTTGGTTCGGAAATGGGGAAAGAGGGAAACCATGGATAACTTTCGGCCATTGGCGTTAATGAATACCAATTACAAAATTTTTGCTAAGTTATTGGCAAATAGATTGAAAAAAGTATTGGGTAGAGTCATAGAGGAGGGGGAGTGTGGGATACCTGGGAGAAGCATGATACAAGGACATGAACGCATCAGAGAATTTATAGTGGATGGGACTGAGGGAGGGGTCCTAGCGATCGATTGGCAAAGAGCGTATGATAGTGTAGAACGGGGAACGTTGTATGAGATCATGAGGTGACAGGGTTTTGGGGAGGATGTAGTGGGATGGGTAGAAACTGTGTATAGGGAGGCGGGCGTGAAAGTATGTGTGAATGGTAGAATGGGTGAAAGGATCATTATGGAAAGAGGATTGAGACAGGGATGTCCACTGTCGCAGTGTTTATTTGCGTGTTTGCAGGATCCGTTCTATAGACTGGTAATGGTAGATGTAGAGGGTGGGGGAAATGAACGTACTGGTAATAATGGGTGGGTGCCAAGAATCATAGAGTATGTAGATGATATGACTGTGCTTGTAAGTAGTGGGGAGGGTTTAAGTAATGAGGGCCGCATAATTGAAGTGTTTGGTGGGGCTACTGGTATGAGAGTGAATAGTGCCAAATCAAAGTTATTGGAGGTGGGTGGATGGGTGGGAAGGCTAC
The DNA here is from genome assembly GCA_009830355.1 of Cherax destructor. Taxonomy (NCBI): domain Eukaryota; kingdom Metazoa; phylum Arthropoda; class Malacostraca; order Decapoda; family Parastacidae; genus Cherax; species Cherax destructor. Next base: position 29,105 of record WNWK01013527.1, read on the forward strand.
TGGGGGAAAGGCATGGGTGGTTGGTAGTTGATGAAATTAAGATATGTGGGGTAACATATTTAAATACTGTGAGTGATTCCCGTAGAGTTAATTCAGAGAACGTGGTGCAACAGGCATTAAGTAGGCTAAAAGGGTGGAGGCCGGGAGATCTTACGTTGCAGCAAAGGGGTAGTGGTGGTCAACACACTAGTGTATAGTAAACTTTGGCACGTGGCAGTGGTTTTCCCTTTGTTGCAATCAGATATTCGCAGACTTGAGGTGAGAGTCATGAGATTTGGCGTATGGTCGGCTGTGGCTGCAGAAGGCAATAGTTAGGAACAGGGTGGATAGGGGTGGCCTGGGGCTTATTGGGTTGGAGCGACGCTTATTTAGCTTGTATGTTAAAAGGTGTGTTGTACGTTAGGGTGGCATGGAAGCGGGGAGAGTAGATAGGATGGCAATAGATCTGGGTAGATGGTGGGGAGGAATGGATTTAAGGATGGGTTGGGATATTTTGCGGCAAATGATGGTAGTGAAGACTTCTCATTGATGGACTGTAAGTGAGATTGAAATATTGGGATGGGGTTGGAATGTTATTGAGGGTACAAGTGAATATCCGAAGTATGATTGGATACATGTTTGGAAAGGGTTTAAAGGATTAAAGTTGAGATCGAGGGATAGGGAATTAATGTATCGGTTTTTGCATGGGGTGGTTGCATCAAAGGCGGTTTTATTCAATATTGGCATCATAAGGGATGGAAGATGTGAAAGGTGTGGTAATCAGGAGACTGGAATGCATGTGATATATTTTTGTGAAAGTTTGGGGCCGGTGAGGGAATGGATGGGTGGTGTTTTGCAAGGATGGGGGAGGGCGAGGAATAGGGGTCTTAAGGGCTATAAGTTTGAACTTGGGTGGAGTTGGGCAGAGTGTGAGAAGGGCTTTAATGTATGTAATGGTTGATTTTTTGTGTGAGTCATGGCGGGTAAGGGAGGTGGGGGCACGGGAATGCATTAGGGCAATAGCTGCAACTATGATTAGGACAAGAAATAGGAATAGGTGGGTATATGGGAGAAGGTATGAAGACTTGTTTTCTAATGAGTATAGAGAGATGAATTTGCAGGTGTTATTGGGTGGGTAAGTGGGATGCAGGAAATGGCTTGACACCTGGGGGGGGGGGTCATCATGTTTAGGTGTAATGTCAGTGGGAGGATTCTTGAGGGAGGGATGTAAAAGTGCGAGGTATTGTATGTGTGCAAGTGATTGGGTGGGGATGGGGAGTTAAACAGTTGAGGTAAGGAAAGGGGGAATGGGGATGGGGTTGACGGATGACGCTTTGCTTTATTGAGGGGTTGACTTCATTGGACATTAGGATAGGATTAGATGAGGGAGTCGGGAATGTATGAACTTGTTAGAATGTTGTGACGGACTATAAGCAATGTTGATCAATGTCGTCCAAGTAGAAGTTAGTAACTTTTGTGGTAAGATGGATTGCACGGGGGTGAGAATGAGGAGTGAGTGGTGTGTTTGGCGATTGGTTATTGGAAAGCGCTTGAGTCTGGAGCTCATGTAACACGGACACATCCAATATGATTGTAGTAATGTTGTACGTTATCTGAGTTATATTATATTATTAAGGTGCAGTACTAATATGTGTACTTTCTCTTCTGTCAAGAAAACGCCGGTAGCGTTTGAATGTTGAAAGCAAAGCTAGTAAGCATATAAAGTTTTACATTTATATATCTGAAACGTTTTCAACGTGTTATGGATTGAGATTTAATTGATTTTTTAACTATTGTGCGTCATGCGACGCTTCTCTTGTTCATTTTGTATTTTGTGTTTAGTGTTGATCATTATATATTGTACAATATAATGAATTTAAAGCGCTGACATCCTAAAAATTAGGGTATATTACTCATACTTAAATGTGTATTTAATTGTACTTCAATGGACGTTCATGTGCTTACATGACCTGGAATTAGGATGGCAAATTCAAGATGCCAGTATTTTTGGTTGTTAGTAGTGGGCGTAGGTATGTATAAAAACTTTTTGCCTGATGGGCTAAATTCATTTTGAAATTTTGGACGGATGTTAGTTGTACTTTATTACAACATAAAGTATTGTATGTTGTTCAGGTTTGGAGTTTTGCCTGATTTTTATGTACATTTAGTTCATTGATAAGCAGCCCGGATATAAGTATAGCCTTATGTATTAAGATGAGACACTACATTTTTGAGGGTAATTAAATATATAATGTATAATGGTATAATAATTCTGTGATATGATGCATTTGTGAATTAAGCAATTGTAATTTTTTTTTAAATAAAAAAATAAAATTAGCTAAGCTGTTCGTATCGAATATCTGTGTTGTGCCTAGCATCTAGAGGTTTGTCCAACGTAAGATAAGATGTAGCCATTACAACCAGTTTTATAAACATCGCCAACGCAGTGTTGAGGGAAATTCTTGATCAAAATACTTTTAATCGTCGGTGAATTCTTAAAAACTATTTGTATGTTGAATTTTTTTTTAGGGTATTCGGCAGGACATCATATTCTTACTGTATGTAAGAACCAGCACATTCCAGTTCTGGGGAGTTATTCTAAGTTCAGTCCTATAAGTTTTCCTAGCTGCCAGCAAAGCCGTTCCTACAAACTCCTTAGGGTAATGAAGCCCAGAAACTCTGGGCTTCACACTCTGTAAACTCTCAGAATCATCTTGAGAAAGACTCTCCTTTTTACTCTTGTTTCATAATTAGAGTAGTAGTGGATATATAAACAAACATTAGTGGCCTTCCTATGTACTGTAAACTTAAACATTCTATCATTCCGGTGGATCAGAACATCTAGGAATGGAAGTTTTAAGTCCATTTCTTTCTCCACGGCGAATTTAATAGACGGAACAAGAGCGTTAATCTCGAAAAAATGTGTTCAGATCCGTATCATTCGGACAAAGACACAAGATGTCATCAAACATATCTGAACCAATTAGCTTCACAGGGCAGTATATCTTTCAATAGTTTTATCTCAAAAATAAAAACTCCATAAACATATTGCTTAAAAATGGACATGATGGGTTTCCCCACAGCCATTCCCTGCCTTTGAGCTTAATATTTCCTTTCAAACTCAAACTTGCAATCAACTACACACAATTTAATCAGCTCAGAAAGTTTTGTTATGGAAGTGCATGGGGGAGCTCATCTATTTCTTCTGTCTAGAGCAACTGGTCTGCCTGGCGCCTCATTCAAGCTAGAAATTATTCCCCTGAATTAATCTGTTTGGACTTCCTACTCATTTCTGCAACATTGCAAGCTCTTGATGTGTTGACTGCAACACGAAAGGCAATGAACATCGTGGTTTTGTGTGTGTATATATATATATATATATATATATATATATATGTATGTGTGTGTGTGTGTGTGTGTGTGTGTGTGTGTGTGTGTGTGTGTGTGTGTGTGTGTGTGTTGAAAAAAAAACTACGTATTTTCCCGGCATTACTGTAAATGAAATGGTTAGATTGCGTGACTTCCTGTAGACAAACTCGGTGTTGACAGAGATTATACTATCTGTCAAAGGCATACGGACTTACGGCTCAAGGCAAACGGGCAAACGAATATATCTATAGTGAGATACTATACGGTAGGAGACATTCAGATAAGATGCCATTCACATCACTGTACATATAAATGAATGCACGTGAAACGGATTAACAGGACATGCAACATTACGGATTTACAGGACTTGCAACACTATACGGATTTACATGACTTGCAACACTATACGGATTTACATGACTTGCAACACTATACATATTTACAGGACTTGCAACACTATACATATTTACAGGACTTGCAACCCTATACATATTTACAAGACTTGCAACACTATACATATTTACAGGACTTGCAACACTATACATATTTACAGGACTTGCAACACTATACATATTTACAGGACTTGCAACACTATACATATTTACAGGACTTGCAACCAACACTATACATATTTACATGACTTGCAACACTATACATATTTACAGGACTTGCAACACTATACATATTTACAGCAAAACGATAAACCGATTGAAAAACCAGGATAGGCTGGTTGGTTAGCTAAATATAATGATCACCCGAATACCCGAGGGTTATTAAGGTTGCATGTCACTTGTACACCTCCAGTCAAAGATATTTTAAACCGTAAACTATCAGCTATATTTAACTTTCGTGATTACTGAGAAATATACACTTTTGAGTTGTATATTCACTAGAAAATATAACATAGTGCATATATACAGTCATAAACCTCGCACTGTATATACCCTGACCAGGAGAGGATGGTGGTATCTTTGTCTTGTTTTGCTCATTTGATCAAGTTTTTCTCTGGTTTACCAGTTTACCCTGTAAAAAAAATCGTCACTTAAATATAAAAGACACAATACCATGACTGGAACAATACACATATTACCCAAACATAGGACAATGCAACTTATGACGACGTTTCGGTCCGAATTGGACCATTAACTGGTAACATGGACAAATTAATGGTCCAAGTCGTACTCAAACGTCGTCATAAGATTCACTATGTGCTGATTATTTGTGTAACTATCACTTAATACAATATGATATTCAAGTGCCTTTTGCACTCGATAAAAACACAATGGAACACTTTGTATTGTTATATTTAGGGAAAACGCTCAACCCGTGAGGAAGGGGAGGGAGTAGTTTATCAGTATCAAGGCAACTTTTGGTTGATTAAAAAAATACCATCATCAGGAGAGGTTGGCTGGCTGGTTGGTTGGTTTATTAGATAAAAAGCCTGTGACCAACTCGAGAGTTACTAGTACCTTTTCAACACCAATCAAGACGTCATTAGTCTCTAAAACAGGGCTTAACAAAAATTATTAGTATATACACAGAGATGTACACTCCGTGGTGTATACCCTTTCAACAACAACAATAATAAATAATAATAATACTAATAATAATAATAAAATAATAATAATAATAATAAAATAATAATAATAATAATAATAAAATAATCTTTATTTCTACAAGTACATGATACACCTTATAAAGACCTAGCTGACATCAATGACATACTATATAGAAAGCCCATTGTTACCCAGAACATTTCGGGCAAACGAGGTTAATTTTGTCCCTCAGGATGCGATCCACAGTAGTCAGCTAACACCCAGGTGCCTACTTACTGCTAGGTGAACAAGATTAGTAGGTGTCTTGAGGGAACATTCCAAATACTTCCACCCTTATGGGTATCGAACCACAGACACTCAGTGGGCTGAGTGCGCTACCCATCGAGGTTGGTTGGTTAAATGGGTCTAAAAACCTGTCTACTATACGAGGGTCACTGAGGCTTCATATCTGTTCATCAGCAGGCAAGAATGTTTTTGTCCTTTAAAAAGGGACTAAAGTAAATTTTCAGTGTGTATATATACACTGAGAAACGTACAACTCTCAGTGTAGATAGGAAAACGGGATTTAAAAATATAAAATATAAATATTTTTATTCCACTGCTATAACTATTTTCGTGATTTTTAGCTGAGCGAATTTGCAAGTAAACAAAAGATACACATCTGTTAATTAACTTAAGAAATTTAGTTGAATTAAATTTTGTAAATTGACTATCCCAATAATTAATAATACTAGACTGCAGCGGCAAATTGCACAGCAATAAATTTTATTTAGAAAAATGAATAATAATATATTATTATTATTATAAATTCAGATTGTGTGCATTTCGTATGTCATTAGTGGAGTATATATACACCGAGAGCTAAGTATATCTCACTGAAAGTATGCTGTGAGTCAACCTGAATGGTTATCTTAGGATATTAAATATTCTTAATTAGTGGTCAACAGGTTATGTACAGCCTTAAAACCCTCATGAAGTCGATAGAAATAATAATGTCAGTGTTTAAAGCCTAAGTCATTTGCGTTAGTTTTTCGTTCTATTGAGTAGTTTTATATAATTGAATGCTTGGTTCTAGTTTTTATTTTTTCATTTTTTTTCCGTAACTAAGTAACTGAAATTGGTCCTCAGTGACGAGTTATTGTTTTCTGTTGTCCACTCAAAGTGTCCTATATACGTTTGGAGATTCAGAATATTCCATACAAACTCGAGGTCATCTGTTAAGGAGGATTTGGTGCGATGATTTACGTCACTATTTATGTCGGAGAAGAGGTGGAAAAGGATGTGGGTGTGTTATGCAGGTTTCTGCATGACATTTAAATATACGTAATATATAGCTATTGGAGAAGTGTGCCATAAATTTCAGGTAATTAGGAAAAACAGTAATAATAATGTATAACCTTTAGATAAATGTAAATGATAATTTTAGAAATATGCTGTGCTTTTGGTGAATACTGTAAAGTAAGTTTAAGCGGTGAAATAGAGAAATCCAGCTAGGGATTTATTTTCCAAATGTTTGTGGTGAGGGTGGCGGCGTCCGCATGGGTTACACATGGCGCGGCATGGATAGCGGCTGGCGAGACGGAGCCTGGGTTCAGCTAAGTTTGTGATGTTGTATTCCCTTTTGGTGTAGCTAACTCAAGCCATAGGCTCTTTTAATGGTGTACCAGTACACACCCTGGGCTCGGACATGGTCGGGACCCGAAAGGACGAGTGTGAACTGAAGAAATAGGAGGAGATGTGTTCTGGAGGATGGGAGTGGTGGCTGGGCTGACCGCTTGGTGAATTGTTTTGTTTTTGAAGTGACCACCCGGCCGCCTTCTCCGTCCTGTACTGTTTTTGTGGGGGTTTGGCTAATTGATATGTTAAGAGGCGTGTTTGGACTGTATATAGTTTCATATAAGTAAATAAATGTATATTTTCTTACCTAGGAATTTTTGTGTGGAACCTTCTGATACCCTAACCCAGTGGAGCACTAAATCACACTGGTAATACCAGCTTTGTTTATGGGGATAGACCTGGAAGGCCTAGTTTTACAGGTGTTTTGTGTAACTTTTACCCTTTGCCCTTAGACAAGGCATTAGGCCTCAGGAAAACCCCAATTTCTGCGTAACATGGGGGCCTGTCCGGGAGAATTATCAAATTTTGTGGTAATTCAAGTTTGCAACCTGGAAAGTTAATAATCATACTTTATTGGGTTGGTTAGAGGAAGGATTCACTAGAAAATACCTACACTAAAATGTGGCCTTACTTTTGCAGGTGTAGTACTCAGGTTACTGCTAGTTTTGTGTGAAATAGGTCTAATTTTTTTTGTTATTAGTGCCCATAATTTTCCTGGGACCTAAATTACCTTTGCAGGTGCTCTATTGCTTACTTTTATTGTTATTAATACATCTTGTTATTAATACCAGTATTTTTGGGGGTACAAATTGCCTTTGCAGGTGCAATAACCCCAGATTTTATTTGTTTTGTTTGCAGTATTGCTGATTTTTCAAGGTGTTATTAATACATATTTTTGTTGAATAATTTACATTTGCAGGTGCAATATTGTTGATTTTTAAGGGTGTTAATAATACAAATTTTGGTGCATAATTTACCTTTGCAGGTGCAATATGGTTGGTTTTCTTTTATTAATACCTAATTTTTTGGGAGTTATTTTTCCTTGGCAGGTGAAATAGCTCTATTTTTCTGCCATATATTTTGTGTGCTATCCTGTTCAATTTTGGGAAGTTCCAGGATAATTACTCCTTGTGTTTCTTATACTAATTTTGTGTTGGTGCTTACTGTGTGATTTATTATTTTATATAAGTTGTGGTAGATAGCAAGAGTTTGTGCTATATTTTCCCAAAATGTCTCACAGTGGTGAACTTGCTAGGGTTGTTGTGGGTGATGGAGGAAACCCTGGGTTAGGTTCCACTGGTAGGGACCTGGATAAGGAAGAACAACTTATGAGGTTGAAATTGGACATAATTGAGCAACAAAAAGACTTGGTAAGGATTGAACGTACAAAGATCCAAGAACTACAAGACTTAGAAAGGTTAAAGCAAACCACCAACAAGTGTGTAAATGCATTTCAGTTGGACAAAGCCATAAAATTTGTGCCCAAGTTCCTCGAGAAAGACCCAGACCTGTTTTTTCTCTTATTTGAAAGTACGGCCAAATCCCAAGATTGGCCGGAAAAGGAATGGGCTACATTAGCACGTACACAATTAGTTGGTAAAGGCTTACAGGCAGTTAGTTCTCTAGAGGGACCAGACTTTGCTGATTATAAGAAGCTGAAGGAGGTAGTTTTATTGTCTTATCAGATTTTGCCAGAAAGGTATCGGCAGAAGTTTAGAGGGCTTAAATTTCAAGCAGGGCAGTCTCTCTTAGATTATGGTAAGGAGAAGATGTCACTTTTAGACAGGTGGTGGCGCTCCAAAGATGTGGGTGACAGTTATGAGAGAGTGCGTACCTTAATTTTGCTAGAGGATCTTTTAAAGAATGCTCCTCCTGACCTTAAGGCTTATCTTGAGGAGAAGGATCCGGATGATTTTAAATATGCTTTAGAGCTAGGTGATAGATTTTTAGCTAACCAAAAATTTGGTAGTAATTATCACCCACCCCCTACTAATAATGGTAAGTTTTCCCCACCTACCAGTAGGAATAAGAAATTTCAGAAGTTTAAGTCACCTGTTTTCCAGCCGGATAACCACCAGAATTTTAATAAGCCTAATTTTCCAGTACCTACCCAGGAAAGTTTTAAGTCCAGAGCCACTGGTCCAGGACTCCAGGGTACAGGTAGGACAAGCCCAGGTCTTCAGCGTCAAGAGACCCAACCTAGGTCAAATGGGCAGGGGCCTTTACACCTTATTACTGTAATTATTGTCAAAACAGGGCCACCTGCAGCCATATTGTAGACAGATGATTAGAGACCAGGCTACAGCAGATACCTCTCCAGTAAGTACACCAGTTACATATGCTGTTGCTTGCATTGCCGTCTTGCCCAAAGGTACACAGAGTAGTCCAGCTGTCCTAGACCCTCGGATGAAGGTCTATTCCAGCAAGTCTACCGTGGCCTTACACCAAAATGAAGGTAGGGTATCAGGTGTTGTATCCTTAAGGGACACTGGTAGCACGTACACCTTGCTTCGCAGGGTGTATTGCCAGTGTCGAGTGACACATATACTGGTTTACACATTTTTCTCACAGGGATTACTGGAGGTATTGTCAAGACTCCGGTGCACAGGTTATGGGTGGAGTCTGCGTATCAGTTTGGGTACCTTCCTGTAGGTATTACAGAAGATGTACCTTTTGCAGGTGTTGACCTTCTACTAGGCAACAATGTTTTGGGTCTCCTCAACACTGAGGAATGTTTGGTTTCACAGGACTTTGCTTCAACAGGTGGTAATGTACAACCTGGAGTAATGGTGACTGACAGATTTTCAGTGTGTAAAATGAATAACCAAGTACGCAAGAGAAGAACTTCCGTACCCGGCCTTGATTTTCCTACTGACTGTGGTGGCTGGGGCCTGGGGAGCCTGTTCATTGAGTCTGACCTGCAGGAGACTCTTGGCAGTGACAACCCAGCCCCGGTAAAACCCGGTTTAAGGGAGGTTTCGGTGCTGGCATGGGAGTGACTACCCGGCAGCTGATGCAGCTGGTTCAGGTCAAGGGATGTAGTGACTCCTTGAAGGCTATTCAACTGGCAGCTGTGACAGGGAAGTGTTTCCAAAATTTACCAAATGTTTATTTTACAGAGCATGTAACCACGCAGTCATGGCAGAGCTGTTTGAGAAAATGTTTCTGAATTCTCTACAGATTCCCGATGGAGAATATTCCAGTATTGAGAGGGGTGAGTTGACTTCTAACTGTTTCCCAACCACTTATCTTTTTACCAGGGTACCAGAGTTCCTGCCTCTCCCTCATACTTTTGTGTGTGTGGTTTTGAGATTTCTGGTAAAATTTTGTCAGCGAGGCTTTCACCAAGCCAACCAGAATTCCAATTATATGACATGTCATGTAGTTTTGAGATCCTTACTTATGGATGTCTATCACTTTGAGAGTCACAGAAAAGTAGGGTGTTTTTACCAGTCTCTCAGGACGATGCATTTTTGTTTTCCCCAGTACCAGAAGGACTGGGAAGAGGGGATGCCCCTCTTTTTCATTACCCTGTGGGGAAGCACTCTGGAATCATTAAGTCATGGGCTAGGTGAGAATGGTGATGCTTCCCCCTCGATGTTTTTTCTCAGTTTCAGAGACTGTTTGGCTAAGATGAGAGGGGCGGCACTAGTGAACCAGCCTACGAGTCTGCCTAGGATAACGTGGGACCAGGAGGTGGTGATACTTGATCTGGAGGCTAGTGAGGAGGTGGTGATACTGGAGCCGGCTCCTAGGAAAGCTATGATTGGGTTGGTGTGGAAACTGATGGTGGATACCGTCCCTGAAGATAATGTACACTGGAAAATTGTACAAGATGGTGGAAGCATTGGACCTACTGAAAGAAGGGTTGTAGTTGTGGCTCAGCCGTGGTGGGTCTTTGCGAAGGAGTTTTGGGATGCTGAAAATGGGGGCCAGGTGAATCCCCATGAGGTAAATGTGGCTGTGCACAGTCATCCTGTGTGGGGCAACATAAACTTGTGGGAAGAAACCTGCCGTGATGAAGATGTGAATTTTTTTTATCTTTTCAATGTACTTAGCGAGAGTCAGTGGACGTTGCCTTACAAGGGTCTCACACTCGATGACCCTCTCAGCAGGTTCACTGACTGCCGCAAAGTAAAATTGCTAACTAATGTTCGAGGGTTTCCTCTTATGAATAATTTGGTTGATGTACTAGACACAACAGTTGTGAGTTTGTGGCGGTATTATATGATTCTTATGACTCTATGTGCCAAGGACACACCCATAATTGTAATTTTAATATCTTTGTATACGAACCTTTTGTATGACATTAACCCTCATGATCTTTTCTTTGTAAAGATGAGTCACCCACCCTGGGTTTTGCAAAATGTTATGAGGGTTGGGGCAGTCTTGTTGCAGGGTAGAGCAGGGCAAGTAATGCCAGTCAGCTACTTAACAGAGAAATGTAACAGACACCAAGGACGCTATGCCACCATAGCACAGGAAGCTCTGGTTTTAGTTCTGGGAGTGCTAACTTTCTTTTCTGTTTATGTAACAGGGTATCTGCATCCTGTTATGGTCTCTAGTGACTACAATCCAGTACGTTTCCTTCACTTAATGAGGAACCACCCTCAGAGCCTCACTAGGTGGGCCTTGTTATTACAACTTCTAAACCTGGTGACTCATTACGTGAAGGGAATGGAGAATGTGGTTGCTGATCAAGTGTTTTGTGTGTAAATAGTGTACACCATGTAGTGTATAGATCACTTATCTGTTCTTGTTTTGCAGTGATTTGCGGTAGACGAGTAGATGGAACCTTGGACCACCAAAAAGGAGAAATGCAGGTTGAGCGGAGTTGGAGGTATCAGAACGCCCTATTGTGTGTTTTGGGGTAGTCACATAAGGTGCCTTACCTAGGTAAGGTATGCTCCGTTTTTTTTTAGGTGCTGGCTGGTACGCCTCACCTGTGTTTTTTTAGGTGCTGGCTGGTATGCCTCACCTGTGTTTTATGTTGGTATAGGGGCTGTTGGACCTAATGTTTTGGGTGAACGTGGGGCTGGCGGTGATGCCCCCCACTTTTTTGGGTCATATCAAATGATCCGGGGTTTTTTTTTGCTTCTCCAGGACTTTTAAATTTTTTTTTGGATCACCACTGGGGTGACTCCAGGGTCCTTGGAATGACATGTAGGTGCTGGCCTGGTAGGTCCACCTTTGAGAGGGGTCTTTGGTGATGACTCCAGTGTTTATGGCCACAGTCCCGCCAACAAAATTTATGTGACTATTCACCTGGTTTTTGGGGCCTGATATTTTTCTCCTCTCCCATGCTCTCCTGTTTCTCGTAGAGGTGTGTCATGGGGAACCAGTTTTGTTTATTAAAAAATTGCTGTGAGATGGGGGTGGTTATGTGATCTTTCTTTCTACATAGAATTTAATAAGAATTTTTTTTTTCTCTCTTTTCACTACTCTTTGATAGTGTTCCTGTTTCAAGCATTGGTGGTGCCATACATACTTTAAATCTGTCTTACAGCATTACTAACATGTGTCAAGATAGATGGGAAATCAATAGGTGTGATACTTAGCTCTTGTGTTTGTTATTAAATGGCACTTCTCAGGGTAGTATGTACAATGTTCACTCTTTACATTATTATCATGTTTATTGTCATTTAGTAAAACGCATCAACGCCAGTGTGTGGCCACCGCTGTGTTGTGATGGTGCCTTTTCCTAACATAGTTTTGTCAAAGCGTGACTGTGGGCTCGTTTGGCATAGAACTTGATCACTTTTATGTTAGGCGAGTTTCACATGTCCGCAATCTTATAGCCTCAGACTATTAAAGTAATTTTACATATGAGCAGTGCCAAAAAGTCTATGATTGTGTGACTAATTCTCCAGTTATAATGTTTATGTTTATTTCCTTTTTTTTTCCCCCCTTTTTGCCTAGCGGTGTCCGTGTGGACCCCACTAGCAGAGTGAGACCTATGGTCTAGGGGTGGGGGTGTTTTGCAGGTTTCTGCATGACATTTTAAATATACGTAATATATAGCTATTGGAGAAGTGTGCCATAAATTTCAGGTAATTAGGAAAAACAGTAATAATAATGTATAACCTTTAGATAAATGTAAATGACAATTTTAGAAATATGCTGTGCTTTTGGTGAATACTGTAAAGTAAGTTTAAGCGGTGAAATAGAGAAATCCAGCTAGGGATTTATTTTCCAAATGTTTGTGGTGAGGGTGGCGGCGTCCGCGTGGGTTACACATGGCGCGGCATGGATAGCGGCTGGCGAGACGGAGCCTGGGTTCAGCTAAGTTTGTGATGTTGTATTCCCTTTTGGTGTAGCTAACTCAAGCCATAGGCTCTTTTAATGGTGTACCAGTACACACCCTGGGCTCGGACATGGTCGGGACCCGAAAGGACGAGTGTGAACTGAAGAAATAGGAGGAGATGTGTTCTGGAGGATGGGAGTGGTGGCTGGGCTGACCGCTTGGTGAATTGTTTTGTTTTTGAAGTGACCACCCGGCCGCCTTCTCCGTCCTGTACTGTTTTTGTGGGGGTTTGGCTAATTGATATGTTAAGAGGCGTGTTTGGACTGTATATAGTTTAATATAAGTAAATAAATGTATATTTTCTTACCTAGGAATTTTTGTGTGGAACCTTCTGATACCCTAACCCAGTGGAGCACTAAACCACACTGGTAATACCAGCTTTGTTTATGGGGATAGACCTGGAAGGCCTAGTTTTACAGGTGTTTTGTGTAACTTTTACCCTTTGCCCTTAGACAAGGCATTAGGCCTCAGGAAAACCCCAATTTCTGCGTAACAGGGTGAGTAAAGTTCCTAGGGGAAACCGAGCTTCTTACTGTGGCAGCATCAGTACATGTGATGTGTTAGAATGTTAATGTCCTAACACTGAATGTGTGTCTAATATTACATTTGTCGGCTTTTTCTACCTTCACTAAACCATAGTGTCCTTGTGAAAGTGAGAAGATATTCTCTTGTGTTCGTATGTCAGCATTCCCTTATATATAATAATGTGAATAAGTATTCCTTGGTATGTGTGTGAAAGTTTTCCCTTAAATTCTTGAGTATTTCTTTATGTTTGTGTTATATATATACACAGTCTTCCAGCTCCATGAGCTTTATCATATCTCTTCTTAAAGCTATGTATGGATCCTGCCTCCACTACATCACTTCCCAGACTATTCCACTTCCTGACAACTCTGACTAAAGAAATACTTCCTAACATCCCTGTGATTCATCTGAGTCTTTAACTTCCAACTGTGACCCCTTGTTGCTGTGTCCCATCTCTGGAACATCCTGTCTCTGTCCAAATTGTCGATTCCTCTCAGTATTTTATATGTCGTTATCATATCCTCCCTATCTTCCCTGTCTTCCAGTGTCGTCAGGTCGATTTCCCTTAACCTATTCTCGTAGAACATACCTCTTAGCTCCGGGAGTAGTCTTGTTGCAAACCTTTGCACTTTCTCTAGTTTCCTTATATGCTTGACTAGGTGAGGGTTCCAAACTGGCGCTGCATACACAGTGTACAGGGTCCTGAATGACTCCTTATTAAGATGTCGGAATGCTGTTCTTAGGTTTGCCAGGCGTCCGTATGCTGCAACAGTTATTTGGTTGATGTGCGCCTCAGGAGATGTGCCCGGTGTTATACTCACCCCAATGTCCTTTTCTTTGAGTGACGTTTGTAGTATCTGGCCCCCTAGACTGTACTCCGTCTCCGGTCTTCTTTGCCCTTCCCAATCTTCATGACTTTGCACTTGGTGGGGTTGAACTCCAGGAGCCAGTTGCTGGACCACGCCTGCAGCCTGTCCAGATCCCTTTGTAGTTCTGTGTGGTCCTCGTCCGATTGAATTCTTCTCAACTTCAATCATCTGTAAACAGGGTCACTTCGGAGTCTATTCCTTCCGTCATATCGTTCACAAATACCAGAAACAGCACCGGTCCTAGGACTGATCCCAGTGGCACCCCGCTCGTTACAGGCGCCCACTCTGACACCTCGCCACGTACCATGACTCGCTGTTGTCTTCCTGACAGGTATTCCCTGATCCATTGCAGTGCCTTCCCTGTTATCCCTGCCTGGTCCTCCAGCTTTTGCACTAATCTCTTGTGTGGAACTGTCAAATGCCTCTTACAGTCCAAGAAAATGCAATCTACCCACCCCTCTCTCTCTTGTCTTAGTGCCATCACCCTGTCATAGAACTCTAGTAGGTTTGTGACGCAGAATTTCCCGTCACTGAAACCGTGCTGGCTGTCGTTAAGCTCATTCCTTTCTAGGTGCTCCACCACTCTTCTCGTGATAATCTTCTCCATGACCTTGCATGTCATGTCAGTGACACAGGTCTGTAGTTTAATGCTTCGTGTCTGTCTCCTTTTTTAAAAATTGGGACTACATTTGCTGTCTTCCATACCTCAGGTAGATGTGTTGAAGATTGTTGTTAGTGGTACACATAACGCCTCTGCTCCTCTCTCATAACCCATGGAGAGATGTTATCCGGCCACATCGCCTTTGAGATATCAAGCTCGCTTAGCAGCTGTGCGTGTATGTGTATGTGCGCTTGTGCGTGTGTATGTGCGCGTGTGCCTATTTCAATGTACTGTATGTGTATGTAATTTTTTCTCTTGTACATGTTAAAGTTCTCTCTTTTGAAAGTGTGAAAGTATTCCTTTGTGTACGTGTGTAGGTTTTCCCTTGTGTATGTGTCATTATTTCCTTGTGTACATATATGACAATGAAATGTAGTAATACACTTTTATTTTATTTTTTTCTAGTCCAACCCCCCAACAATTAAATAGAACTCAGCAAAATAGAGCTGCTCCTTTTAATGTCTAAGACATTTTCAGATATATATGATTAGCTCTCATTTCCATCAAGATTTATTAGGAAAAGAACATTTAATGTCATTTTTTTTTCCAATAACGTTTGCTTGTAAATACGGTTGAATCTTTTATTTTATGGGTAACTACACTGAGAAGCGAGAGATAATTAGGGTTTCTTTACCATCAATAGATATAAATTTAACTCGTGTGCAGGGGTTGGCTTTGTTGTCATCCATCATCGTTCCCTTTAATTATATCAAACTTCAGACTTGAAAAGAATGCTAAGGTGAGCTGACCTATATTTCTTCCTTTTATCTTGGACGAGTCGTGTATTGTAAGCAGATAGACAGCTTAGACAGTAATAATGACAGAGACAGTGAGACAAGCACAACCAAAAGTTATGGAGACAATTAGAGATACACAGAAACTGGAGTAGAGGCTGATGGTTACACACAAACTTCAGGGATTTTGACCTGACCTTCCTTTTCTCATCTCTTTTCTTGACCTGTCTTCTATTATCCTCGCCTCTTCTCTCGACCTGCCTTTTGGTTTTCTTTCCCCTCTCTACCTCTGCCCTGATCTAAGAGGAGTCCAGGCCACACCGGCACGTCTTCTAAAATTGCCTCTCGAAATCGTGGCTTAATAGGGGTGTACAGAAAAAACAGGATGAGGCAAACTGGACCTGGATAAACAAGACGTAGTTGTAAAAAACAACGGTGGATAAACGGATAGACAAACTAGTTGTGCTGAGATGTATATTCTCAAAGCTTGCTACATCTTTAATTACTGCAAGAGAGGACTACTTCAAATCAGAGTGTATCTGATAAACAGAATGTTCGCTGGACTGCGTGCAGCGAACACAAGAAGCCTCACTAATTAGTCTATCAACAAGGATGCCTGATCTACGACACGACCGTGACGACGATAATCCTCGAAACAGTCTTCAGTTAACTAAGTCATCTATAAAACCGTTCGCTTGATCTTTTTCGTATCATTTACATTAGTCTGCGTTTTACTTTCTCCTATACAAGGCAAAGTCTGCTGTATATGAAAAAATGTACTATGTATATCGGGGTCCCCAAACTCTTCAGCTCATCCAACCTTCATGAAGTTTCAGATTGTTCGTCGACCCCTAAACATTTATATGAAAATACTTCAATAAATAGTACTTTAACAAATAGTTCGACATATAATAATAATATATAATAATGACTTCACAAAAATAGGTAATATTTAAATTAAGAAAAATATAAGATTTAACCTAGCCTTTTTTACTAAAATTGTTAATGTCATTAATGGGAGGGATGCATCTGATGAACGTCAACAAAGACACTGATATTTGGTTGATAATTGGTGAGTTTTAGTAGTAAGTCACCACGCTCTTCCTGGTTCCATCGGTTCTTCAGTTTAGTTAAACTTTCATTTGCAGGGCTAAAACCAGCTCAACTACATGTATAAACTTGGTAAAGCAAGTAAAAATGGCTCAATCATTGCACAAAGCCGGGGGTATATAACGACAGTATTTATATAGCTCCAATAGTCATTTAATCTTTTACTTCTGAACAATGCTTTTGATTCGAGATCCATAGTTATATGAATGAGTTCATCCTGGAGTTGAGAGTCAATGTCTGCATTTTATATTTCCAAATAAAATGGGGTAAGAATCCAGACATTTACTGACCCCCTTTTGATTCCCAGCCATTTATCGACCCCTTAGGGGTCGATAATGACCACTTTGAGGAACCCTGATGTATATGAAGGTTTGTTGGTTAATTAGGCTTAAAAACCTAATGACTACAGCACTGCTAGTACGGCTGCATGTGACCTGTCACCACCATGGTAAAATGAGAGAAACACTGTAGGCTCTATCAAGTCACAAATAGATAAATATGGATAGGAAGGGAGAGTATACAAAGGGGATCACAGCGAAGTGTCCAGGTCATAGCACTAGTGTGAGGTCGGTAAGTCATTTTAATAATGTTAGATTTAAATATCATTGTTATCCTCTCATCGGTTGCAGTGTGGGAGGGTTAGGTATTAGGTAAGGTTTGTCAGGAAACAAGTGTTACCTGACGCGGGTCTTAATCAGATGATGACCCGCCGTTGGAGCTTTTGGTCATTTGACCGAGGCCTTTCCCTGGCTTTCCGGTCCACCCCTTTAAAAATTATAGTTATAACCATTTTTTTTTTTTGTGTGTGTGGGATGACTACCTAGAAGTTTCTTGGTAAGAGGCTCAGATTTGTTGTACAAGCCGTTGTTTGGGTTGAAATTTCTGGAAATGCTGATGTCACAGTCGTTAAAAGAAATTGTGTACACAACTTTCAAAAAACTGCGATACAATATACTTAGGTAAAACATGCATGAATCTCCGGAAGTTCATTTTCATGCTCAAGTTGTAGAAAAAGTGACGTCAAGGATAACGTGTGTTTGATACTTAAACTCTTAAAGTGATGTGATTAATTATGAGGGCGCACTGATAGAGAATCCTGGAATCAGCGCTCATCAATATTCCCAGTAATTTAAACCAGAACAACAGCTTCTACAACATAGCTGAGCCTCTTCTCACTTGCCATCTGCTCAGACAACAACATTGACCAGCAAATCTCACAGCATTAAACTGACTTGTCGACATCACACCCTACAACGATCTAATGCCACTTATCACACTTCACTGTGATTCCCTTCATATTCATCCTTCCTATAAAGGTTTATCTGTTTATGGCTTTATAAAACCCACTGTATGGGAGATATGTAGTACCATTGTACTTTCTCTCGCTTTACCATCGTGTCGGTATTTTATTCCTTGTCTTTCCATCTCTTTACTACAAATCAAAAATGAAATTAAGACACATGTGCAACATCTGGGTATCTTTATTGTAAACGTTTCGCCATCCAGTGGCTTTATCAATACAAATTCTAGGACATTATATGATTCTGAGGACTTGTACATAACCTTCTTCACTGCAACGACAACTACTACTACAACTAACCCATCTCTTTGGGTATGACCTACTTCCACTGGGGAATCCGCCTACCAGTGACTATGCCTTCGTCTGCTACACGTCCCTTTCCACCTGACGTTAGTATATAAGCGCCAGCCTCCTTGCCTCTACTCCAGAAACTCAACGACTTCGGTGCTGTTCACACCACTCCAAGGCCGAGGGGCTGATTACCTCATATTTTTTATATAGTTCTACTGTCTTCATATAATGTCCTAGAATTTGTATTGATAAAACCACTGGACGGCGAAACGTTTACAATAAAGATACCCAGATGTTGCACATGTGTCTTTATTTCATATTGTCGGTATTGTATACCATTCTTGTACAAATAAAAATGCTTTAATCTCTAAAAGGTGTAGGTCTATCAGTGTATATACATCCTTCGGTCTACAGGAAACATAGTGTGCTACAAATAAAATAGAGGTGGCGATTTCGTACAGCTTTGATAACTTCACTCTGGCATTTGCTTACGTAAACCAGATTTTTTTTTCCCCGGTCATATTTTGCAATGCACTAGTTGTAATTATGATTTAATTTTATTTCTTCAACCACGTATTTAACATATTTACTAGTTCTTAGACATATGTAAATGCAATTTCAGCCATTTAATTGTTCTTAATAGTTTACTAAGGGTGACGGGTGAAGCTGACTGCTTTGATAGTTCTCTCTCCCACTTGCTTGACTACAAGGCAGCTAGACGCTCGCTCGGCAACATTCTCCAACACTATAACTCTATTAGGATGTTCTTGCTTATCCAAGTTCTCAAACTGTGCAAATTAATTATCATTATTACTGTTATTATTGTTGTTGTTTGCACAGAACTCAGGTGGTTGCCAGACAGGCAGCTTAGCTCCATAACCCTCCAAACCATACCACGGGCGGGGATAGAAGCCGCGATCAGATAGTCATAAAACTCCAAACCGACACGCTAGCCACTGGGCCAGCTGGCTATCCCCGCCCATAGAACGCCTGTACACTTGTTCGTTAATGCATATTTAATCAGTCAGTCACGTGACATCACCTTAATAGTTTGCAAAGAATGATATGAAAAACACTAAGCATCCATTGAGCGGAAGTTCAGTGGATAATTACGTCGTGGTAATGAGAGAGGTCGGAAGAGAATGGCCAGACTAGTTCAAGCTGACAAAGGCCACAGTAGCTCAAATAACCAGGCGTTATAATAGTGGACTGCAGAAGAGCATCTCAAAACACACAACACGTCGGACCTTGAAGTGGATGGGTTCAGCAGCAGACCACATCGGGTTCCACTCCTGTCAGCTGAGAACAGGAAACTGAGGCTACAGTGGGACAGGCTCACCAAAACTGGACAGTTGAAGATTGGAAAAGCGTCAGTCTAACAAATCGCTATTTCTGCTGCGTCATGTAGATGGTAAGTCAATATCTGGCGTAAACCTTGGGATGTGAAATGGATAATTCACAGCATAAATGTACAGCTGACAAATCAGCTGGGGGCAAAGAGGGCCCTACCTAAGACTATAAGAATGTGCCTAATAAAGAGTGGCCACTGTATAAATAAGGACAACGATAGGGCTATAAAGCCATTTTATGGACGCTTTCGAGACTGTGTTCTCATCTGTAGGTCTGCAAAAGGAAGGAACATCCAGAATTAGAAAAGGGTAAAAATTAAGAGTTTTTTTTTTAAAGGACTTATTTTTTTAAGCTAAAAATAAAATTACCACATAATTAAAACATACAAGATCACAAGAGCGCTCATAAGTTCCTAAATTTGCTTTAAGATGGCGTAGAGAGCTGCGATTTTTAGCTCCATGTGTAAAGGGCAACTTACGCTTCGCTCATAGAGTGGAATTGCGCATGAACATGTTCCCTAACTGCTGAATATAAGATTTTCCTAGCAGTTGATCTATCCTTAAAGATTTACCTAAATGATCAGCAAATCTGTCCTTTACCTGTCTCGTCTTAACTATGTACAGAGACTTACTTCGTACATGTATATTGATATACAATAGATGACTATAGGCTGTCACAGATCGAATCCTGGAACTTAAAAAGTCCTCTGAAAAATACAGTCATCCCTAAGGATAAGGTTAGGAATAGTTGTAATTTATAGTTTTTTTTTTAAGTTCAGCGATTCAATTCGTGTCTGTCTTCAGTCGTCTGTTGTATATCAATACACGTGTATGAGTTTTAAATCACAGTACATCCCTAAGACGACGCGGCAGCTCAGGGCTCTAACTGCTGAACATGGAGTAATGTGGCAAATAATACTAGCAGAGTTTCATGAGCTAGTTTGAATAAACTGTCGCGTTCAACTAATTAAACTTCTGCAATAAATTCGCCTCAAGCCAGCAAATAGCCGAACCGATCAGACTAGTAAATACCATCGACATAATCATCATGAATAACAATGACCCAATCAGGGGACGTAATGGTGTCAATGACTGCAAACTCAGACTATAACGTAATCGAGTTTCAGACCTGTAAATACACTGATCAGGAACAGCGAAACACGATGAGTAGGAATTCATAAATTTAATTTAAACCAAAATAACAATAACTGGGATCAGATCAATGCATGGAAGACGACTACAGTGGATCTAAATCACTTTGTCTGGAAGATAAGCTCATTGGCACGAAGTATGATCCAGACATACTATATCCTTAAGGCAAAGGGTATGGAAATCAGATATAGTCTCTCTCTCTCTCTCTCTCTCTCTCTCTCTCTCTCTCTCTCTCTCTCTCTCTCTCTCTCTCTCTCTCTCCAGGAGAGGATGGATAGCAGAGCAACAAACTTTCTGATGCACGAAAGGAAACTGGTTAGAAAAATACTGAACATTGAGGTCCAACTGAATGTACGACGAGTCGAGGAGAGACGAAGGGAACAAAGAGCCATATAAATGGAGCATTTAAAGGACATGGAACATACACTGATGATGAAAAATAAATGAGGTATATACTGAAGACACGACACGACTCGGTGTTTTAGTGAACCTTAGTCTATATAGGTTAACGACCCAAATAAATTTTTGTCGAATTTGATTCTGAACCCTGCCGATATTTTCTGACGTTACCCTAACGCCACTTGTTTTTTTTTAGAAGTAACTCCGTATTCTCCAAGATGGCAAGAAACCACTATCTCGTACCCTAAATATTCTGTAGAGGAGCTGGGACACTGGAGTAATACCGGTATCGCAAGAGCAAAATAAACCCACTCACGCTGATAATATCACACATTATTAAAATCGGTCACACAGATTAGAATCATTTGCACAACCCAGGCAGCGGGTTTATAGCTGGCTGCTCCTGCCCCATCACAACTGTTCCCCATTATGAAGTCGTTTTAGATGCACTGGAAGGAAAGCAAAATGAAAGTAGTGAAGATGGTTTTTCCAAAGCCTTCGACAAGTGCGACCCCCAGTGTAAACACGTATAAAAAGCATGCAAAAGAAATAACTGGGAAAAGACGCAGATGGATATTTAAGTTCTTAGCAAATAGAATCTAGAAAGTAATACTAAACAGAATGAAATCGGGAGCCAATACAGTGGAAAGCTCTTCCCACGTAAATACTCGCCCCACTTACTCTTCTTATTTTTTGTTCATCAGTCTAGGACGTAAACTTCAAGTTGATATACTGTAAACCAAGATCCAGTGGGCCACTGACGACAATATGTTAAAACGAGAACAAAGTTCAGTTACTTCCATGGCAAAATTTAAGAATTAAAAAATGAATGGAATACTAGAAAAGCTCAACCTACAAGAGCAGAGGTTCAATGTGAAAAAATTTGGAGTGATAATGTCAGAGGATTCCCATTCAAGGATCACAACGTGATTATCGCAATGGATAACTAACATTTAAAAAAAGTTCTGCCCCCGTGAACTTTTATGTCATATTTGTCTCTTTTAAAAACCCCCTTTTGCATAAGAGAAATAATCAGGAAACCCTGGCGCTTCAAGGGGAACTTTGTATTTTTATCGGATCAGCCCAATAAGTCGACTTTTTAAATATTGAATTTTTTGGTTTGCCCCGGGGAGGCCTGGTCGGGCAACGATAACCCCACAAGGTTTAAATTTTAAAAAGAAAACTATCATTCCCGACCCATGTTTCCCAAAAAGGGAATACCACATCATTGTCCTTTTTTTGCTCAGTATTTTCCTCCAAGGAAAAAATTCCTTTTATTTGTCAGTGCTATGATAGTTTTACTTGTCGATATTTCTCCGCTGCCCTTAAGGTCAAGAGCCCAGTTCAGGAGACGTTTGGGACAAAAAAAACAAAAAGGCAAAAAATGAGGGAACAATACACACACACAACCCGCAATAGAAGGGGGTTACGACGACGTTTCTTTCCTTTTACCATTTACAAAGTCACACGACACATTTTTGCATTTCAGAAAAAAATTTTAACCAAAACCCAAGTAGTCTTAGAACCCACCAAATATAACCCATAGACCCCGGGGGAGTCAAACAAAACCACTAGGTTATGAAAAAGGGTTATTAAAGAGCATGAAGATAGAAGACATCAAGAGCTTTTTTTTAGTGTCTTTTTTGGAAAAAAAAAAAAAAAATTGTTTCCCCCAAAAACAATTTTGAACTTCCCACACCCAAAGTGGTTAAAAAAAAGAATCTGAAATAAAAATGAAAAGGAAATTCAGGAAAAAAATTTGAGGAAAAAGGGAAATATTTAAAAACGGTACGAGAAAAAGGGAAAAAAAGGGGGAAAAAGGGTTTTAAAGGGGAAGGAGGGAAAAAGCCAGGTGGGGCCGCCATAGTTCACAAACAGTGGCAAAATTTCAGACGCACCCCCCCAAAGCGGTACTTAATGGTAAGATCGCAGGGATGCTTTAGTGATGGCCTTGAATTATGGTAATAATGGGTTCGTGAAGAGTAAATATCATAATACATGTATAGGAGTGGAATTTAACCGTACTGTGACCTAAATGGGATATCAGAGGGGTATTTTTTAAAAAACTGACTAAAAAAATTTTTTTGCTTTTTCTACCTCCTTTTTTTTTTTTTTTAATTTTGCTATACCCTAGAACGCCCAGTAACCGGTTTCCCTGACACTTGTGTACGATAAAGGACCAGAGTCAGGAACAAATGGTACGTTAAGTTTTTTGACCAAATTATTAACCCATTTCCATCAGGAATGGCTCAGATAACCCCAAAATTCCAGTGGCTGAGTTCAAACCTTAAAAAAAGGGAAACCAAACATAAAAGACGGAGAGTGAAATTGGTTCATTGGTGCAGATTCAACCATTTTGTGAGTAAAATAGTGTGAAACTTTATTCGGTTAAATCCCTTTAACATATTTAAGCTGCCCTTCTGAGCGACTTAAAGATTTAATGGGTGCATTTTAGAGCCAGCATAGTTTCGTTTTAGGAAACATATTTGTTTATGTACTAAAATAGTATATCAACTTTTAATTGATGGAATCTGTGCCATAATTGGGGGGTGACTCGTCTGATATGCTCCAAATTTTCACACTGGGTTAGTTTCCTTCCAAATTTGAAAAATATTGATAATAGTTTTTAATAACTGAAGAATCTTCTTCTGATTGGTTCAAAAATTTTTGACGATGCAGTCTATAATAAGATTGATAACCCAAGAGTTTCCTAATAGGTGAAAATTTAAAATTTTACTGTAATGCTTAAAAAAAAGGGTTGAATGAGGCCTGGCCCGGGGGGCCGCAGGGGCGTTGCCCCCGGGGAAATTTTCCAGGTAAACTCCAGGAAAAAGAAGAATGCCTTTTCGGGATCGTTTTTAAACTTTTTTGGGGGACTTATTAGAACAAAAACTTGTCTAATTGAGCTGTATAAATTTTAAATTGATCAGCTTCAAACCATAAATGCTGTTTTATCTCCAGAAATGTTTTTTTTTTTAAATTTACAGCAGTGTGCCCTTTTTTTTTTAAAAATTTGGAAAAAAAAAAAAATTTTTTTTTTAGGGTTGAGATCATTTTAATTACGTTAAAATGTAAATATTGATGAGGGGGTTTGAGGTTTTGCTTAATATCCCGGTATTTTTTATTTTGGTCTCTGGTTTTTCTGAGAGGACTGAATTAGTTTTTTTTATTTTTTCTGAAGAAATCTGTTTTATAGTTTTCATATGATGTTTTTTGAAGTCTCTTGATTTCATTCAAAACCCAAATTTTATTTAACTGCATTTAGATTATGCCCCCACACTGCATTATGGAATACTATAATACTTTTTGGAATATAAACTTATGGAAAACTGTAATATTTTTTTTTGGGGGAAAAGAAAACTTTATGGAATAATTTTAAATTTTTATGGAATACTTTAAACCTTATGGAATACTATAATACCTTATGGAATACTATAATACCCCTTTTTGGGAAAAATTTTAATACCCCTTTTTGGGAAAACTATAATACCTTATGGAATAATTTTTTAAACCCATGGAATACTATAATACCTAATGGAATACTATAATACCCAATGGAATTATAATACCCAATGGATTTCTATAATACCTAATGGAATACTATAATACCCAATGAAAAACTATAATACCCAAAGGAATACTATAATACCCAAAGGAATATATAATACCTAATGGAATACTATAATATCTTATGGAATACTATAATATCTTATGGAATACTATAATATCTTATGGGGAAAATATAATATCTTATGGAATACTATAATATCTTATGGAATACTATAAATCTTATGGAATACTATAATATCTTATGGAAATATAATATCTTATGGAATACTATAAAATCTTTTGGAATACTATATTTATGGAATACTATAATATCTTATGGAATACTATAATATCTTATGGAATACTATAATATCTTATGGAATACTATAATATCTTATGGAATACTATAATATTTATGGGGAAAAATATATTTTCTTTTGGAATAAATTTAAAAACAGGAATACTATAATATCTTATGGGGAAAAATATAATTCTTATGGAAAAAAATCTTATGGAATACTATAATATCTTATGGGGAAAAATATAATATCTTATGGGGAAAAATATAATATCTTATGGAATACTATAATATCTTATGGAATACTTAAAATCTTATGGGGAAAAATATAATATCTTATGGAATACTATATTTTCTTATGGAATACTATATTTTCTTATGGAATATATAATCTTATGGAATACTATAATATCTTATGGAATACATAATATCTTATGGAATACTATAATATCTTATGGAATACTAAAATCTTTTTGGGGAAAAATATAATATTTATGGAATACATAAAACTTTTTGGAATACTATAATACTTTTTGGAATACTAAAAATTTTTGGAATACTATAATATTTTTATGGAATCATAAACTTTTTTGGAATACTAAATACTTTTTGGAATACTATAATACTTTATGGAATACTATAATACTTTATGGAATACTATAATACTTTTGGGGAAAAATATAATACTTTATGGAATATATAATACTTTTTGGAATATTAATACTTTATAATACTATAATACTTTTAAAATACTTTTTAAAAATTTTTTATGGAATACTATAATACTTTATGGAATACTATAATACTTTATGGG